>JAYMTE010000925.1:0-15153 GCA_036897545.1 Pelargonium fulgidum
TAAAACATAAATGGAAACTAGAAAACCAACTTGAAAATCGAAATAAACGAAACTCCAATTAAACAACGTCCCAAATAGGCTATACCTTATTTCAAAACTGTCGTACCCGTTTATCTTGGATACAAACCAAATTAACAATTCAATGGCACTTGGTAAACCACAATCTGACTTCATCGCAACACTCACGTTCTCAAGGAAGTTGAGGACTAACCAATTAATCAAATCAGGGGTACTGGGTAAACCCTTCCCCCCGATTTGTCTGAAAAACTCTTGCAATCCCAGAACGACCATCAACATAACTTGTCGAACCAGACCCCATTGATCTTGGCTTTCCCGTAACCTAATTCTATCACAGGAGCCACCTCGAACCCCAGGATTGAACTCCGTCATAACCTCAATCTCCGATGATGATTCTAATGCCCTAAACCTTTCTCTGCCGACGCCCTAAACACCACTTGTCGAACTCTAACTGCCATAGATGAAAATCCTAACCGCTCTTCAAAGCCCCACACACCCAAAAACCCTAGCCGCCCTAAGTTACCCTATACGCAATACACTCCTAGAAAGAGAACAACCACAAAGTGACCAGCGCTGCCCCAGAGGAGCCGCAGCTGCCCTTGCTTTTAAACCCTAAAGTCGCCGCTTAGCTCCCTGTTTCTTTTATCGACCATAAACTTTTTTTTAGGAATAATTGTATTGTAGTATAAGATTATTGAAGTTTTTAGTTTAATCATAACAATTTCTTTCAAATTTGAAGTAGATTTTCTAAACAAACATTTTTAACTTGTCGAACTGACAATTTTGGATCCACATTTATAGGCATCCGAAATTCCATCTAATCAATTTCGAATCAGATCGATTTGAAATGGAATGAATCAAACAAATTGCACATTTCATACTAAAAATTTGAATTTATTTAATCCAAAAAATCTAATCTGAACATATTATGGGATCAAATAATTCTCATGTTTCAATACGAAATCCGAATAATTTCTTAACCGAATGCTATATGATGTGACCAATTGCCACCTCTACGAACCAATTTTGGGCCCGGCCCACAATAGAGAATAGAGCAGCATCTAATAATGGTCATGAAATTGGATTTAGGCAACCAAAATGGAGGAAGAAAAGGCCGCGGCCTACTACGACGAGCTCAGCCGCAAAGGCGGTGGCGCCGCTCGCTTCAAGCAAGGCCTCGGCTTCAACGCCTCAAATTCCGCCGCCATCAATTCTTCTTCTTCCCCTTCCTTCCTCACCAGTTTCGTCAGGGCTTCGAGCCCCACCCACACCTCCAAGCTCGAGAAGCAAGCGCAACTTGAATCCATTCAGAACAAGCTCAAGAAGAAACCTGAACGCAAGCACCACTCTAGGGCTACCGAGAGTGATATCAGAGAATCCAGTCGTAGGAATCGATCTAGGAGCAGAGAGAGGGGTAGACATTCCAGAAAGAGAAGTAGAAGCAGAGACAGGGACAGGGACAGAGAAAGGGATCGGGATCGGAGGAAGCGGAGGAGCAGGAGTGCGTCGCCGCGGAGGGAACGGAGGTCGGAGAGGAGGAGTAGGAGCGTCTCGCCGCCACGAGAGCGGAGGAGGACGGAGAGGATCGGCGGAGTGGGGAAATTAGGGAAGGATAGGAGTGGTGTTGCTGCTGATTATTCAAGGTTGATTGAAGGCTATGACAAGCTGGTATGTCTCTGTTAAATTTGATTATTCTCTTTTTCATAGCCATTTTGATTTGGATAGTACTGTTTTTAGGCATATTAGGATTAAGAAGTAAGAGTTTTGTCATAGATATTCATTTGATGAAATGCAATGCTTTGTTGTTGCTTGCTACCCCCTAATATGTCAGAATTTTGAAATCTAAGCTGTTGTGTGGAAGTACTTGTATAAAGAGGTTAGTGTTAGTGTATGTCTTTTCCTGGAGAATTCCTCATTTCGCCTGTATAAATGACACCAAGTATGCTTACTGGCGGTGCTAACCATAGTTTGACAGCATCTCTTTTGCTAGTTATGGTTCTGTGGTATAAGAATTTGTTCTAAGCTATGTAGGTGTGATGCAATGTGTTAATCCTTGTAATGCATCATTAAAAAATTGAAATGAGCTGATGATAGGTTAGGGTTTGAGTATTTTTGTGTTTTCAAAAAAGTGATTAAGAGTGAGTTATGAGTTTAAGTCTTGCACAAAAAGAAAGTATCAATTTGTGAAGCACAATTAAGTAGCGCTAAGTAAATGAGAATGGTAGGTATCCAAACAGTGTTTGATGTTGTCAGTCATCAGTGGCTGAAGTGGTCTAAATATCACAGCTGAAGTGGTTGAGAGAATCAGAGAATGGAGAAGAATCATGCATCTAAAGATCTTAGGGTAACTTTGCTCAATTCTAATTAGATAGTTTTACCATTTATTCGTTATTCAGTTCTTATTAGTTCATTAATATAGTGAAATTTACCGAGTTACTTACAAACTGAAATTGGACCTACAGGTTAAATGGTTTAGCTATATGTTTGTCTCGTATTTTATTTGAATTTAATTGATATATGCCTTACCGCCATCTTTGTTGTTTACTTTTTTGTTTAAAGTTTCAAAATTTTCCTTTTTTTTTTTTTTTTTTATCTATTATGTTGACATAGGATGCACTTCATGTATATATCATTTCCTTATAGCGCCTATCAGTTACATAAGTATTGTTCAAAAGGACCCAATACAAAACAAAATTAACATCCTTCATAACTTATAGTGTGTCACTGTTTCTCAAGTAGGACCGGGATGGATGCATTGATTATAATTGATGACCATCATATAGTGGATCACTCTCTTTCTCTGTCTCTGCTATTTCTTTTAATAATAGGGAAATATTGTAATAAGGCTCTCTTCTCTACTGTAAACAGACACCAGCTGAAAGAGTGAAAGCTAAGATGAAGCTTCAGCTAGCTGAAACTGGTAACTTATGACTCCTGGTCACTTATTTTTTTCCCTAGTATTTGTTTTAACTAGTCTGGAATTTGTTTCTTCAATTAGGATTTGTTACCTTTATCTCCAACTTGCTTAAGTTGGCATCTTTGGTGCAGTTAGACAAGTGAAAACGAACTTATATATATATATATGCAATACACATAAAAGAAAGAATTAAGGTCCTAAACAGATCCAAGAATTTTGAAAAGTGCAGGAAAACAAATTAAAGAAATTTATATAAATACAAAAATAATTCTCCGCTGCATAGCATTGGGAATATTTCTAGTGATATCACTGGAGAGGAGTTTTTTTCCCTCATTCAACAGATGTAGAAATTAGAATATAAACATGAGTTGAAGCAGTCACTTACCTTTCAACCTTTCCAAAACTTTCAATGTTACAATTCAACTTCTGTTTTTTTTTTTTTTTCTTCTTTCTCTTCACAAAGTTATCTTCAAAACCTTTTTTTAATTGAAAATTGCTTTTGCTTAGTGAAAAAATATTCTATTTTATAATACCAAAACTGTAAGTCAAGACTCAAGACTAATCCCTCAAGGATTTGCCAGGTGCTATGAGCGGGAGTCTCTTCCTAGAATTATTTTTGGCATACAGAGAAACTTGAACCCATGGGCTCTTAAGAGAAAGATTGTCGATATTAAACAATCAAGAAGCCTAGCTCTCCAGGAGACCAAGACCACTTCAAACTGTTTTTTATCCTCATTAGTTTCCTAAAATATGTTATATTTTGAAAAAATAAATAATGAAATACCAAGAGAAAGATGGCTGATATTAAACCAATAAGCAACCTAACTCTCCAGGAATTCTAGGCTGCTTCAAATTGTTTCTTTTCCCCTTCAATTCCCTAACATTTTTTTTTTTCTCTTGTTGGCTTTTTCAATGCTTTTAACCTAACTCTCCAGGAATTCTAGGCTGCTTCAAATTTTTTCTTTTCCCCTTCAGTTCCCTAATTTTTTTTTTCTAGTTGGCTTTTTCAATACTTTATTTGCCCCACTTTCTGGCTCTTCCATCTCTAATCTATGGTTGTATAAGATACAAGTTACCTCCTCTCTCTCTCCCTGGCTCATTCATATCTACATGTATATGGTTGTTTATAACACCAATAAAGTCTTCTTTCTTTTAATTTTTTCTTCAATTCAAAAAGACCATTCAACTTTAATGATAAACTATCACATTCAATGGTGTGCTCTAAACTTCATAACTTTTTAAAATTATCCTTTAAATTTGGTAGATATATTCAGTTCCCTTTTCTGAATCTTTCAATTCAATGGAGGCCAAAATAAACACTGACTTTCATGATCAAAACTAAACTTCTGCTCCCACTAGATAGAAAAAAGGGGTGGTTGTTTGACTTGATTAAAAAATGTTATGGTTTATGTACTAGAGGGAAGTATTATTTCACAAAGTAAAGGAGAGGAGCAAGTTGAATGAAATGTAAGGCTTTTCTTGAATGATAATTTGAAGAGTTTGTTCAATCTATGGGAATTAAAGTTTGTTAGCTATCTTATACTCATTAAAATGAATGATGAGAAGGGAAAACCTTAAAGGAACAAAGTCTTAGGAGGGGGTTGACCTTATAGAGAATAAAGGAACAAAGTCTGTTGGCAGAGAAAAAGGTTATTAAATCATAGCGTTTTTGAATGTTAGGGAAGGTGCTGAATTGAAAAATGCAGTTAATTGGTTTTGATGTGTGTGTGTTGTGACATCAACAAGCCTTTCTCTAGAATCTATGAGCTAATTATGATATAAAGATATTTTATTGCTTGAGACTGAAATCGTATTGCAACACTTTCAGATAAAGCAAAGCCAATGACAAATAAATAAGGAAGTAGCGGGATTCAGACTAAACAAAATCCTGAAATTGACTGCTTTTGTATTTTGTATTAACTTACAAGTTAATATAGATTTATTTATATCTAAATTAAGTTAATTATGTTTGTTAGGTTCTTCTGAAAGACATTGAGCAGTAAGATTACTTACATTTAGCACTCCACGATAAACTGATGAAGCTGGTTGCTAGATCTTCAATAGAGTATAGTATGTTCTTTTTTTCTTTTCAATGTCGTACTATAAGTTATCAATTTAATGCAGCTGAGAAGGATGAAACAAAGGGCTCTGGTTGGGAACGATTTGAATTTGACAAAGACGCCCCACTTGATGATGAGGAGATTGAAGGTTAGACATCGCGTTGCTTAGTAAATTGAGGTTTAAGATATTATTGATGTTTAGTGTGGTCATTCTGTGCATTATTTTGTAAGTTGTTCATGAAATGAGTACTTTCAAATGTATATTGTTTATTGCACGTTGCTATTCAAATTTTGGCAGTGTGTAGGAAAAATTGCTTTAATTAGCAATCTTACTTGGACCAGCTGTGGCAGTTGGAATGTCGTTCAAGTTGAGCTTTACAAGCATCACCATTTGATATTTTGTTAAAGTTAAAACCCTCAACACAGGTTCCAGCTGCGGTCTATAAAAGAAGCCTCAGTTTATAGTTTCTGTTTTGTGGACTAGAAACCCATATGAGCCAAGCTCTTACCGAAACTTTAATTTTACCGGACAACTCCACTCTTAAAGTTGGAGAAGCCCAGCCAAGGAACAACAAACTCAGGCCTAGCTGATTATACTATATGATCCGTAATGGTATTGACATTAATAAATAATAAAGAAGCCTTAGTGATGACTCTGTAGGAT
Organism: Pelargonium fulgidum; assembly: GCA_036897545.1. Lineage (NCBI taxonomy): Eukaryota > Viridiplantae > Streptophyta > Magnoliopsida > Geraniales > Geraniaceae > Pelargonium > Pelargonium fulgidum. The sequence continues at coordinate 5,660 of JAYMTE010000925.1, forward strand.
TATAAGCCCTAATAATACAAAACCGAACTGATAGTAGTAGTACATATCCTCCTGTGTGCAGCCGCAGAAGATGATGCAGCATTAGTGAAACATATTGGCCAGAGCTTCCGGTTTACTGCAGTAGAGGTAATATTTTTTCCCAATTGATGATCACAGACTCACAGGTGCTGATTCATAGTTATAACAATCTGCTATTGTACAAAGTGTTTCAACAGTTTATAATGCATGATTGTCATTTAGGCAAAAAGGGAGGAACGAATCAGGGATGCTCATGATGAGGCGATGTTTGGCGCACCTGTACGTGCAATGTCTACTGCTACTTCGGAGAGTGAGCCAGACTCGGATCTCAACAAAAAGGAGAAAAATGAAAGTGTCCCAGTTACAAACCTCATAAGTGAAAAGGTAACTTGGTTCCTAGACAAGAAAGTTTCTTTGCATGATCATGGCTGTAACTTGTAGCCTCTAGCTTCTGAGTAATCGCTACCATCGTTTTTAGGTTCTGGCAAAGCAACAGGGTTCTTGGCGTGACCGTGCTCGTAAAGTCTAGGATGCAGCAGCCAGTCGACGGGCAGTGTTAAAACTGAAAATTGTTGCACCTATACTAAGATAAAAGAAGAAAGGGATAGAAGGATATTTCGAGTTGGTCTGTATGCGCTCGGGAGTATTCCTACTTCAAATGCTTGTGTATTCTTTTAGGTTGAGCAAATATTTGTATTTCCCTCTATTCTCTTATCTTCGTTGTCCCTTAATGTCGATTTTCAAAATGGAGTACTTCAACACTGATCTTGTAGAAAATCTCATAACTCTGCCCGATGTACAACTAGGAGATTTCCTTATGTTGTGTCTGACCGTATTAGATTCATGAGATGTACTTGAACTATGTGTGGACTCAGCAATAAAAAGATTGCAAATGCTCGTTTATCCTAATGAATTATGATTATCTCTCGAACCACTATTTGTTTGATAGTGAAATTCTCTTGTGATAGTCTCTTATGGTTAATACTTTCTTATACTCAAGAACTCATAATTGATGAAATATAATACTCTCTCCGTCTCAAAATGAGTGTCCTTAATTTTTAAAAAAAATAGAAATATGACACTCATTTTGAAACGGAGGGAGTATTATTTTTCACATTCCGTACAATATAATATTATATCAAAATTCAGTCATTTCTAATTTGACATTTAAGTTGCATATAAGCAATTCTATTAATTACAGTCGCATATAATAATTTTCTTTTGTATTTGGAAGCACAAAGTTTATAATTAAAAAATGAAATAAATAAAGAGAATAAAAGATAAACTGCAGGCTACTGAATACTGATTGAGAACCAACCTAGGGAAGAGCATCCAATACACGTGTCAAACTCTGATTAGACAACAGGGCTATTGGTTAGCTTCCGAAACAACCAATCAGCTTCCACCACATAATCAGTTACAAATAAAAAAACATTAACCCTAGCTGCGAAGCTAAAATAAAATCCGTACGTCTCTCTCAGTTCAACCCTCATTCATCGCTAAGCGTTTCTCTTTTGTGGTCGTCTCTCAGCTTCCGATCCGATCTCAACAACTGACAATGGGTGGATTTAGGTGGGTGAGGCCTGAGGTACGTGTCTCTTTTCCCATCCGATTCGATCTTTTTTTCCATTTCTAGTTCAGATCTCACCGTCCAATCGGTATGTATCTATGTATGTATAGGTGTATCCACTCTTCGCGGCTGTCGGAGTTGCCGTCGGGATCTGTGGTCTTCAGTTGGTCCGCAACATCTGCATCAACCCTGAAGTCAGGTATCGATTTGTACTCTTTGGTTTTTTTATATATTTTTGTTCGATTCAATTATTTCTCAAGAATTCCTAGATTATTGTGTGCCAATAAGTTGATTGCGAATATAGAGGAGGTTCTATTTGTGAGCTTTTCTAATTTTAGTGAACAATATACTGCTGTTGCTATTCTGGTTTAGGATTTGCGTTTGAAGGGTTTCAGCTTATTAAGGAAAACCCATCGGGATTTCAGTTTTATTCTTATAGAAGAAAATCCACTGAAAGTTTTCCAATAAAAATCCAAACTTTGATGTTCACTTTCAATAAAAAAAATAGCATATAGAAATCCAAAACTTTGATGTTCACTTTCAATATAAAAATAGCAAATAAAACTCTACATGCAACCTGATATTATTTTGATGGAAAATAAGGATTGACTTGTTACTTTTTTTTCTTGTAACCTATTTATATGGCTGCCAATTTGGGTCATGACACAATAACGAAGGCTCAGGTTCGTGAACTCAACCCGTTTAATCCTTACCCTTCTATTAACCCATCTATTTAAGGATAACATATAAAATTTCATATATATTGTCTATATGATAAATGGGTCAAATATATTGGGTCGTGTTGGGACTATATCGACCCATTTGTGTAAAGAATGTCGTGTTGGGTCAACATCAACCCTTTTATGTAAAAAATGTTGTGTTTGGTTGTATATTTTTTAACCCAATTATTTAAACATGTTAACTGTGTCATACACAACCCATGAACACAAATTGTCACCCCTAGGCCCTAACTATTAATGAATTTGACTGAACTGCATTGGCTTTATTAAGATTTCCTTGTGGCTATCATGTGTTTATCGATGAATTTCTCCCGATTTGCCATTCCCTAATTATGTAGTTTTGGTTTGCAAAGAGTTCCTCCTATAATTTATGTAGTATTTTATATACTGGTAGCACTGTATTTGAGATGATTAAGCTGGAAACCAATTTATCCAGTAAAATAGATATTTGACAGAATTTTGTTTTTGCTTCTACATTTGCTCGAGTCCAACCTTATAACTGTGCATAACTCAACTCTGTGTCTCGGTATTGGATAAGCTGTTAGAAAATAGATATAATGCAGGATTTTTAGTTATTCTGGAGTCTTTTGTTTGTAGGTTATATCTGTCTTGCCAAAGAAAATATATAATGATTTCTACCCACACTATGAGTTATAGATAATTTTAATGCTCATTTTTACTTTCTGAGCTCGATTATTCCTAATTCAACCTTGTGGTGGCTTTGAAAGGGCTTCGTCCCTTTGCTTTTGATTATTGATGGCTCGTGGTACTGTTATGCTAATACAGTTCTAATGAATCAAGTAGTTGATGCAATTTAAGCTTTACTTTCCTTGTTGCTATTGACTGATTTTATTTAGTAATAAAGCTGGGTAGAAAAATGTAACCTTAGTCCCGAAATGAGTCTCCACTTTCCACTTTTCCATATTTGTAGAAATAAGAGTAAGTTAGCTAGAATTGGCATTTCCCCCTTATTACCTGTAGTCTATTGTGCTCTTGTTGTAACGAAATCAAGGTATTCTAGTGAACTCACTTTAGTGATATTATGGTTAATTTATGCATAACTAACTTCCTGAACTGATAAAAAAAACTTCCTGAAGAAAACAAAGTGGACACTTACTTTTGAATGTTTCCTTAGGAATAGAACCTTCCCCCTACCTTATTCTGTCTTTTAATTTTTAATGTATCTTTTGTGTTCCTTTTGGATCAGGGTGAATAAGGAGAACAGGGCAGCAGGTATATTGGATAACCATGCTGAGGGAGAAAAATATGCCGAGCACTTTGTAAGAAAATATGTTCGTGGAAAGTCCCCAGAAATCATGCCATCCATCAACAGTTTCTTCACTGACCCAAACAGAAGCTAAATTCTTACAGAAGAACTCAAATCAATGGTAGACAGCTGCTGCTGTAGATTTCTATTCTGGTTTGTGATAGAGTATTGTGTTTGAATTTGAAAATGAGTTGGCTTAAAAAATAAGACCTTGGTTGGTTTAAGACTTATGTGTGTGAAGATTATTATCCAGTAAACATCATGTTGGAAAGAAAATAAACTACTTTCATATTATTTTGTATGCAAAGTATTATTTGCCTTTGTATATGAGCCACCAGTTATCTACATTGCAGTATCTCTAATTCCGTACTAGTTATTTTCTTGCAATTTTGTCCTGTAATGTCTTAGATCTCTTGATTTTGTTATTAACACATGCATTCAAGAGCACTTAACACTACTAAATGTATCTAGATGGCAATTCATGAAAATGACACTAAAAACAATATTAGCGTGTTTGGGCATACACTATTTGTAATTGTATTGTTTTTGAGTTGGGTCTCCAAAACAAGGGTGCACGGATAATTAGTTATGAAGTGACACCCGACCCATCCAACGTTTTTGGTCATGTCATGTTAACACAATTCATTTAGTTATCATGTTTATCATGTCATGTTTGCATTTTGTGTTTATAATTCCGTCATGTTAGTGTTAGACAATGCAACACGACTACTAAACTTGTGGTGTTTGTGTTGGGTTGTATAACATACGAACACAACACACTGTACAAATTGGCAGCTCTTATTGTATCTGTAGCATCAAAAGCTCTAGCGTAGAAAGGAAACAACTTGGTGAAATAAAATGCATTCAAGAACTAGGCCATAATTCAAGCATCTTGAAACAACTAGACTCATATATGCATGATTAGCTGTCAGTGTGCGTGGCCGACAACACTTCATAGTTATATCAAGCATGTCCAAGAAGCATCATTGTGCAATATGTATTGATTTCCTTATGGAAGCACAGATTTTTAAAAGATCTTCTGTTGAAAAGACAATCAGTTTCTTCACGCCATCCCTGAATCTAAAACAAAGGAGAAGGTGGATGAATAGAAACACAAATACATGGAAATTCTTTTGGCCTTAGTTTCCAAGTATGATACATGAATATTACACCATCAAAATTTGAAGAACATATTGGTTAAGCTAAAACACCTAAATCCTAGAAAACTAGAGCACCATGTCCAGACTGAAATTTCTGGGGTCAGAACATTTATCCCCATTCTTGATGATGAAAGAATATATATATTTTTTTCTGGAACAATGAAGGTAAAGACACACTTCACAGGACCTTGATTGATCCCCATAAACCAGAAAAGGAGGGATGGTACACCTATTATACATAACCTTAGGGAGGAAAATGCTCAACATCCATTGAAGGAAATCCAGATTGCGCTATTCTCATTCCTCGCAGTAAACTCTTTGCTGTTTCCTTCTCCTGGAATCAGGAAGAAAGTTAAAATTTTAATGTAAATCAAAATAATTGCATGTGACGTAAAAAAGAAAGCAAAAAGAATTGCTAAATGGAACAGGAAACTATGTTTTGAAAGTATGCAGAAGAAATGGTTATATAACTCACGGGGCCAGTGTAATCTAGAAGACGTGTACAATAAACCTCTGCTTCTTCAAATCTTTTCTGGGCTTTACAATGTGTAGCAAGAAACAGAAGAGCTTCAACCATATTTGGACCTTCCCTCTCTTCAGCTTCCATCCTCTCCAAATCCTTCTTGTAATAAAACGCTGCCTCTTCAGACCGTCCAAGCTCACAATGCAACTTTGCAAGCTGATGCAGGGCAATGGCTTCCCTGTCATTACAATTTGCTGCTCTTCTGTAACATTTGATTGCTTCCTCAAGCATGTGAAGTTGTTCGGTTTCGTAACACTGAGCCATGGCGATCCATAACCGTGAATCATTTGGCTGCAAGAATACAGATTTTCTGAAATAGTGAAGGGCATAGAAGGGCATACCCATCATCTCGTAAGCTTGCCCCAAACCGTACCAAGCTCGGTAATCACATGGATTTATATCTACAGCCCGTCGATAAGCATCAATGGCAGCAGGAGTGTTTTTCATCTCAACATACTCATGGCCCATAAGAGTCCAAGCAGATAAATACTTTTTGTTCAACTTAAGCGCCCTCCTAAAATACATGACAGACTTCTCATGCTGGCCCTTTAAACTATAGTAGTTTCCAATAATGCAACATGATTCGGGTCTGTATTTATCAGTCATAAATACTCTGTGGGCAAGATAACTTAAAGCAGAATAACACTCCTTTGCATAGAGCACATTGGAATACATATCCATATCTTCCACTCGATAAGGGTCATTCCTGAGAAGCTCTTCAAATATCACTTCAACTTGCTCGAATTCCCTAAGACTGTACTGGGCTTTTGCAATTTGAGCCTGAATGTAGTTGCTAAAACTAAATGTGCCTTGTAGATATTCATATTTCGCCAAGGATTCATTATGCATCCTTAGTTCTTGGTAAGCACACCCAAGAAAGAAGTCCTTCATCCAATGGCTATTGAGACTCAGGCTATTTAAGATGTCAATTGTAGTGCATAAGGACTGCAGCTCTGACCAAGCACTCCAGTTCCAAGGGTAGTTATTCACAGATTCCACAAGCACTGTACGGGCAAGATTATCACTACCTTTCTCTTTGAGCACAAGACCGTACAAGAATAGTCCAAAGGGATCAATAGTGCCATTTTTGCGTAGAGTTGATAGCTCCCTCTCTAGAGAGACGAGCTCGCGGTTCAAAGCATCACCCTTACCTAAGGGTCCCTCAAGTTCTATCATCTCTTCTTCTTTCCGTTTTTCTCCAGCCTTCATGAATCAATAAAAAGGAAAACAAATAAAAAAACATATAATCTAATTGTTAATATAAAATAGACCTATATATTATGTAAACTAGTTTTACTGAATGCACCAGAGAATGTATTTCTAAGAAACACCTTCTACTATCAATTTAAGCACAATAATCAATCGTATGTAGATTTTGACAAATTGTGACATCCTCGATTAAATAAGTGTTGACATGAAAAAAGACACTCATTCAGGAGAAGCCCTCGTAGATCTTTTTTTTTTCTTTCTCAAATACGATTGAATGTCAAAATGTCAAGCGTGGAAAGAGTTCAACCATTTGTAATCTAAACTGAATAATCTATTACTTGGTCTAATATAATTAATAAAAAAGCATATAAACCCCAAAAAGAAAAACTGGGGAAAAGATCTACGGATAAGAAAAGAGTTTAAGATAAAACAATACAAGAGAAGAAACAAAGATGTGGTTAAATATTATAGACATAACCATTAGTGATGTAGATTAGTCAGAGATATGCAATTGTCAAGGCATGTTAAGAAATTAACATTAAAGTATTAAACCACTGTCCTCAGACACATCAAATGACCTCTTTTCCTTGAAGAAAATTGTGTTACATGTTGACAAATGAAAGCTTGGAATGTCTGCAAGTCAAAACTTGGGAAGCAACAAATAGTACTTCTCAAATTGTACCAGCAAGATATAGATATTTAACAACTTACAAGAACCCAGAGTATCTTTAAGTTGATATTTGCTTGTAGTAGTCAAAATTTCTCATTCAGTGCAAGGCACTTCATGTTCTGAGATCCAAGTAGTCCAAGATGGTTATTTTTTTCATGTATTAGATATCAAAGTGACTACTTTCTCACTTATTCTAGTCTCCCTACAGTTCATCAATATGAATAATATACAATAATAGTGGTTCTTATTTTGTTTTAAATGGTTGATGTGCATCTTAGCTATTCTAATATTTTGATCATTTATCGGAATCGAACCGATGACCGTCACATTACAAGTGCGACGCTCTAACCTCTGTTTCACAAGATAATCTTCCACATTATTCATGTTGACAGTGCAAATTTCCTCACATTGCATAAAAGTTACTGAAATGACCAAGCATATTAATTAATGCAAATTACACATCTATGCAACTAGAGGAATGTGAACGAAAAGAAGTCACAAGAATTAAATGAATAATTTGAGGATAGGAAATAAGGCTTGTAGCATCTGTTATCTCCATTTTTGTTAAGTAAGGAAGAATGTAACAATAATAAATCAATTTTAAATGTTAATTGATGTAGAAGATGAATAAGTTTGGTCAGGAGACAAATAAAATGAAAAGAAACTAAGACATATAAACATCGATTTAAGGTACTAATGTACTATTATCAACTTTTTTCTTCTTCTTCATGTTTCACTATATACTAGGTCATAAAATGTGACGATGCAATGATAAAGATGTGGATTAAAACATAATTTGCAACAAGAAGAAACAAAATCTTTTTCTCGACTCTCCAATCCATCATTTGATGAAAATAAGCTAATATACTCTAAACAAGAGGATCTGGTTGAACAAGTCTTATACAGAAGCGATGCATATACCACAGCTAACCATTCAAGAGAGATCAGAAGAGCACATAGTATTGTGCTTGTGCGTGTGTTAAAGACATCCTTAGTTCTCCCAAATGCTCACCTTGTTGCAAAATTGTTACTCTCCTTTATCCCAAAATGAGAGTCCCCTTTTTCATATTTTTGTATGAATTGAAGATAAGTTAGTTGTTATTGAACTTTCCCCCTCATACTCCCATGTGCTCCTGTTGTAACAAACTCAAAGGGTTCTTACGAACTAATCTTAGGGATGTTATCGGTAATTCATGCATAACAAAGGACAATAGTACTAAACAACTGACTACGTCAAACTTGATAATGCATCAATATATAACATGACAACACATAAGCAGTAGCAAAATGAATCAAAACCAATGCAGATGGACAGATGGCCCGGAACGAAAACAAACCAGATAGAGTGCATAGATGCGCAAGAAGACGGATTTGTTTCCGGTCTGGTCCCGAAGCACATGAGCAGCCCTCCGGTACTCCCGGCAATCAAAATAAGACTTGGCCAGAAGGTAGCAATCCCCATCAACCAAGCTGTCATCCTCCATTAGAGGAGTAGTGGAGACATATGAAACCCCTGTCACAGGTGTTGCAGATATCTCATCGGTGCGGAATCTCCGCCGGATGCTCGAGCTTCCTCGCTGGAATCTGGTGTTTGAAGGTGTGAACTTTGCTGGGTCCACCTCGATTCCCACCAGCTGCTCAGCTGCCCTGAATCCAACACACCCAAACAAACAATTCAAATGAAAAATACAAGGAAACAACAAAAAGGATCGATTTTGATTCTGAGAAAGCAATGGGTAAAGGAGGGGTTTAGGTTAAATTGGTACCATTTGGAGGCGGAGTAGAGGCAGCGATCACTGAGCTGACGAGTGGCAGTTCTGAGTTCGTTCCTGCAACTCTCTTTCGAATTCATCGATCCCTCCCTCATTCCCTCGATTGATTCAAGAGCTCTGGCACGGCGGCCATGTCTAACATACGCCGCGAGTGAAACTTAACTACACTTCAACCCGCGCCCAGGTTTTTGAAAATCACATCTTTTCGTGGACTTGGATAGTTATGTCTTGACGAAAACGCCCTCACCAAACGCTAAAAATTAAATATCGGATCATACTGTTGGTAGATTCAAGACTCAAAACTTACCTAGTAGTATTAAAATGGGTGATAATGTATATGGGGTTGACACCTCATTATTTTTATGGTAATGACGAATTTTCATAATTTTAGAATTTTTTTAATTAAACTTTTTAATCTATATAATTAGGGTTTATCTGCCTCTCTTTCTCTCTGTCGTTTTAAGAGTTGAATAGGATTTTTGGTTTGCTACGGTTGCTCTTTATCTCAAAGCGGCGGCAGTCTCTTGATTTTGCATATCACAAATTTCGGTCCTTCTCCTTTTCA
>JAYMTE010000926.1:0-15149 GCA_036897545.1 Pelargonium fulgidum
TAAAGAGAAAGACAAGAAGAGTGGCAAAAGTGGTGGTGGGTTATTTGGACTTGGAGGGTTGCTTGGAGGAGGGAGTAACAAAAAATCCAAGGATGGAAAAGATGGGAATAGTAAGGGTTTCAAGAGTGGAGGAGGAGGAGGAGGAGGGAAAGGAGGGGGTGGTGGTGGAAACAATAATGATAACTGGAGCAAGAAAGGTGGAAACAAGAGCAATGGGGTCCATGACATGAGCAAAATGAAAAATGGGTTCCATGACATTGATGTCACTGCCAAACACAGCAAAGGTGGAGGAGGAGGAAATGTTGGTCACATGGGGAAGCATCCAATGGATCAGATGGGCATGACCCAAATGGGTAAGCATCCAATGGATCAGATGGGCATGAGCCAAATGGGTAAGTATCCAATGGATCAAATGGGAATGAACCAGATGGGTAAGCATCCAATGAACCAGATGGGTCAAATGGGAAACTACCCAATGAGCCAAAGAGAGAGCTTCCCAGCAGTACAAGGCCTACCTGCAGGTCCACCACCAGGAGCTATGAATGGTGGGTATTACCAAGGCAACCCCTACAGCCAACAACAGCAACAGCAACAGTACGTGGCAATGATGATGAATCAACAAAGAGCAGCAGCATATGGGAATGATATGTTCCAGCCTATGATGTATGCTCGGCCGCCCGCAGCAGTGAGTTACGGGCCGCCAATGCCGCCTCCGGTGCCGGTGGATCCTTACACACACTACTTCAGTGATGAGAACACTAATAGTTGTAGTCTCATGTAATTTGATGGATTTGTGGGTTATTAGTATCTATAGCAGCAGTGCAAAGTACCATTGCTTGTGTTACTGGGAATGGGTTATTTTTGCTTTGTATTCCCTTTTCCGAATGTCTCAAGATTCTTAGCTTAGCTTCTGTGATAGTTTCTTATTTAGAGTTGTATTTACATATTGAGGTGATGAGAGTTTGAGTGTGAGAAGATGGAGATTAGTAGGACACAGATGATGAACTCTTTGTGACTCAATACTCAATGTATGATAACATAAGTTTTTCAACAGATTGGCCTTTTTAAGTTTGTGTATTTCAGATGATGATTTCATCTTCTTCTTCACTATGTAACAGCCATTTTTTCACAGCAAGACATTTCTCTAGTACAAGTGTCTGTTCCAGGAGATGGCGTACATGTGCAGATCTGAGTGTAGTGTGACCAACCTTCAGTTTCATTCTCTGGGACATCACTGGTCCTTTAGCCTATTAGCTCAATGTTCCTGCTTCTCTGTACCAGGAGAGCTTGTACAATAACTATGCAAAATATGCAGTCTTTGTGTGAAACCTCATGATCAGGACGAGACCAATTAGGCCTTCACTCGGGAAGCTTGATCGGGACTTGGGAATGCCAAGGAGAAAAACATCTTCGATATTGCTTATCCAGGCAAACACCAAGCACAACCGATTTGGACCAACACCTAACCAGACAATCATATGGCCTAATAGCTGAGCCTATTAGGGGAATATTGAAGTTCGCTGCATGACGATAAAGGTTGAGTGACAACTGTAATGGTAAACAAAGTGTTTAATAAATAGGAAGACACAAGCAATAATAAGGTACGTTCACTTTATAGTACTGAATACTTTAGTACTAATCGATATCAAGGAAGTCTAACTATGGCATCAGAGGGATTCAGCTGAGAGGTCCTTTTTTAGCAAGATTGGGTACTCGGGAGTTGGGAGAAGTTAGAGATCGCTATTAGTCGACAACAACGTTTGTGGAGTATTAGAAAGGTTCCTTAAGATCAAAGGAGAAGTTAGAGAACGTTGTTAGTCGACAACTACGTTTGTGGAGTATTAGAAAGGTTCCTTGAGATCAAAGTGATCACTCAAATTCATACACCATTGATCATGGACAATTTACTCAGAAAATCCATGTTAACTGACCAATCAATGCAAAATAAGAATATCTCAGTGATTTAGAAGGCAATTGCTTGATAGAATGTTAATTAAATGACATCTATTTCTTCTTTAGTTCTTGGGAAGTCTTTAGAGGAGTCTTACAACTCTTGAGGATTTGCTACATGTTGGCTACGTTTCATATATATTACAGTGACTTACGCAAAACTAAGTTCTACATCATTACAGAAATGGGTACAAGATAAGATAGTTCTTCATAATTGCTTACCTTCTCATTGTCTCTGCAAGAAATAACTACATCCGAATGGTTGCTCGCCTTCCTGTTCTCAGACCAGCTTCAACTTTTTGCTGGGCAAAGAAGAACAGAAAGGATTCACTAATTGCACGAAACGTTGTATGCTAAAATTCGACGGTGAAAAAGAAAAGTCAACAAATACTGTGAAAGGAAAAGAGAAGTGATGGAACATACATTGTGTGCCTCCTCCAAACATGCTTGCCACAAGTTCCTCACCGTCCTTAAAGCTTAATGAGAAAGTAGGCTATGGTATTCGACATACATTTGATGATTTGATTGCCATGCTAATTCAATCGTGCAAGGACCTCTCTGTATGGGCACAAAATGTTTAGCTTCACATCCAAGATAGACATGGCAAAAACGGAACCTCAGAAACTGCATGTATTGTAAGAACAATATAAAACAACTTCAGTTCCACTCAGTTGCATGGACAAAGAAATATACAAAGAAAAACATTATGAAGATGTAATAATGAAAGCACATTCAGTCGAATTACTGAAAAAAGAAGAGAATGATAAGAGTTCAATTGGACTTCAAGTTATTTCTAAAATATTAGAAAAAGCTTCTGTTACCAATGCAGCAAACTAGATACACAACCAATTTCAAGAAACATACTTAACATTTGAAATAAGCCAAAAGCTAAAGATAATTCACACAACCCAGAACAAGAAACAAGGAAACCACAACTTACACTGACATCAAATAGTAACTATACACTTACACGTCATTATCAATTAGTAACTAAGCAATTAGAAAAAGACTGAAACATATTGGCAATGCATGAGGAAAAGAAAGGTGGTAGAATTCAATGGCAAAATCTGTATAAAATCATTTGTGTTTTAAGTCATATTAATTTGTATGTGGTATACTATCCTTATATTTCGAATGAATAAAAAATATACCTTCCATGTAAGGTATTCACAAGGAAACTTCAGGAAACTCAAATACGCGACCACAAGATAATCTTGAGCTGGAATGACACAGAGCACATATCATCTTTCACTGCACTGCAGCGTCCGTGCTACAAACTACAAAACACTGCAAATACCGCCATTGCATGGCAATTGGCAAGGGAAGGCTCTTCTCTATTGCCAAGTAACACCCACCTCTCCTGTCCAACTTCACACTCACCAACACTTTTTTGTTCGCTTACCATTCTCTGATACTGACCCTCAGCCTCAATTTTAGCAAAATCTGCTTGAGAGCCATCAAAATGAATCATGATTCACGAGTCATGCCAATTTCCAAACATCCAAAAATGTCCACACTTGAACATAACATCCAAATCCCACCACCTTATAAAAATGTTCACTTATTAACAACAATGTAGCTTCTTCTTCTACAAGGTTCAAGCCATGGCATCCTCCGATTCCACTCCCGTCCTTCTGTGTCTCCTCTTCTGTTTTGCCTTCGTTGGATCATCACACTCCACGCCCACCTTCAAGCCCAACAAGCTCGTCTTGCCAGTCCACAAAGACACCTCCACCGGACTCCATGTCACCTACATCCACAAGCGAACCCCTCCGCTCCAACTCCACTTCGTCGTGGACCTCAACGGCGAGTTCTTGTGGGTCAATTGTGACAAAAGCTACCTCTCCTCCACCTACCACGCCCCTCTCTGCCACTCCACACAATGCTCCCGGGCCAGCGCCCACTCGTGTCGGACCTGCCCGTCCGATGCCAGGCCGGGCTGCCACAACAACACGTGCGGGGTCATGTCCACCAACCCGGTGACACGCCGTGCCGCCATGGGCGAGCTGGCGCAGGACGTGCTCGCAATCCAATCCACCCAAGGCTCCAACCCAGGACCCATGTACACAATCCCATCTTTCCTCTTCGCCTGCGCTCCACCGGCGCTCCTCCACAGTGGGTTACCGAGAAACGTCCACGGCGTCGCCGGACTCGGCCACACCCAAATCGGCCTCCCGACCCAGCTCGCGTCCCATTTCGGGTTCTCTCCGAAATTCGCCATGTGCCTATCCCCATCCTCCGATAAATTCGGTGTCATCTTCTTCGGCGATGGTCCCTACACCATGCTCCCCGGCGTCGACGTGTCGCGACCGGCGGTCGCGACCTCGACGCCGTTGATCGTAACCCCCGACGGAGACTACTACGTGGGGCTTAAATCGATCAGAATCAACTACAAGGAAGTGAAGTTGAACACGAACCTGCTCTCGATCGACGATCACGGGATGGGCGGGACGCGGATCAGCACGGCGGCGCCGTACTCTGTTCTGGAGCACTCGATTTACAGAGCCGTCAGCGAGGCCTTCGCGGCGGAGATGGCGGCGCTGGGCCAGCACCAGATGGCGGCGGTGGCGCCGTTCGGGCTGTGCTATGACGGAGCCAAAATGGGTCGCTCGAAAATTCCGAGCATTGAGTTTGTGATGGCGGAGCAGAGCGTGGCGTGGAGGATTTCGGGAGCGAATTCGATGTTGGAGGCTCGGAGAGGAGTGGTGTGTTTTGGGTTCGTGGACGGAGGTACGAGGATGGGACATGGGTTGATGCAGAAATCCGCGGTGGTGATCGGAGTGAAGCAGATGGAGGACAATCTGGTGCAGTTCGATCTGGCGAGGTCGAGGGTGGGTTTTAGCTCGTCGCTGCTCGGTCGCGGGACGAGCTGTGCCAACTTCAATTTCACTGCTACTGCTCCTACAGCTCCTTAGATGGGCAAAAATGGAGGCTTTTTTATGGTGTTCTTGGTTTTAGTTTTGGGTTGTGTTGAGGACGATGATCGATTTCGTCTTGTGTTTGGGTGTAAGAATAATAATGAGTGGGAATAAATAAGCTCAATGGGTGGAGGTTACTATTCGGGTTTTGGATTAGCTGTTTCCGGTTTTGGATTGGATCGACTTAATCTGAATCTGACGTGACAAAATGTTAATTTCTAGTATTGTGTGTAAAATGTATGAATTTGTTAGGCTCTATCCAACCAAATATTAATAGGGTATTTCTTCACAACTCAAGCCCGAGGAATGTGAACTGAGTTTTGGGTGATCGGGTTTATGTTGCTAGCTCTAGTAATGGGCGGATAAAAGAATCCAAGGCATATAAACTTGGGTGGAATGAATAAATGGTTAGGCTAGTTAGGGTTGAGTATTGGTCTAAAGCCGAATCTTCACTAAAAGTAGATGGACTAGAAATCGATTCAGATCGCGTTTAATTATAATTATTTTAAAAATATGTGTAGATAGATAAATATGTATTTGTATAAATTTATTATGTTAGCTTGTAATTTTATGTCGTCGACATGATTTAACTTTCAATTGACATTTAGCTATAAATGTAAATAATTGAATACCGAGATTCAAATTTGAGTCTTAAGAAACACAAGCGTCTTAAACCACTTGCGTTAACTATGGTTGTTATCTATTTTGTTTTTAATTGATAAACTTTGATTTTGAGAATCAAATTGCAAAATTCCAAACAAAATTAACACTTATAAACCAAAATGCATTTTTTTCTTTAAATTTTTGCACACTTTAAATGAAAATAGACAAATATCGTTACCAAAAAAGAAAGAAAGTGAAAGATGGCCACATCAGCAACAAGGGGGGACCAGATACACGTCACATCCAATGAAAAGCCGCCACGACAGCACTAAATCGTCGCACAAAAACCCACACTCTGCAACGACAATTCAGTAGGAGAAGATAAAAAAACAATAAAAATTCCAACTTTCAGACCAAAAATCACAGAATCGAAAGAAAAAGCGAAGAAAGAGGAGAAAAAATCGCAAAAAATGCACTCCTTTGGCTACAGAGCCAATGCTCTGCTAACGTTCGCCGTCACCATCCTCGCTCTTATGTGCGCCATAGCCTCCTTCTCCGACAATCTCAACTCTCCAACCCCTACCTCACAAGTCCAGGTCTGCTAGATCTGCGTCTCTCACTTGTTTAATCGGTTTATAATTGTGTTTCTTCATCTGGGTCGCTTTCTGATTTGGATTCTGATTGCAGGTTTTGAATGTTAATTGGTTCCAGAAGCAACCAAATGGAAACGACGAGGTGAATTATTTTCATTTTTTTTTAATTTTTGTGCGTGATCTTGGGTTTTGAGGTTAGATTTGTGTGACCTAAGCTGAAAGCTCTAATGGGTTTTGCTGGATTTTTTTGAATATGACTTGCATGTGATCAGTGTTTGCAGAATTTATTTTGGGTAATTTGTGTTATTAAATTTTGGGGCGTGATCTTGGTTTTTGAGTTTGGATTTGTGGGAACTTTGCTGTAAGCTGTAATGGGCTTTGCTGGGTTTGATTTTTGATTGGTGGGTTCAGTGAATATGACTTGCATGTTATCAGTGTTTAAAGAATTTATTTTGGGTTATTTGTATTAATAATTTTTGGGGCATGATCTTGGTTTTTGAGTTTGGATTTGTGTGTCCTGTGCTGTAAGCTGTAATGGGTTTTGCTGGGTTTGGTTTATGATTGGTGGGTTCAATGAAGATGACATGCATGTGATCCGTGTTTGCAGAACTTATTTTAGGTAAATTGCTATTATTATTTTTTAATTTTGGGCATGAACTTGGGTTTTGAGTTTGGATTTGTGTGAACTATGCTCTAAGCTGTGATGGGTTTTGCTGGGTTTGGTTTGTAATTGGTGGTTCAATGAAGATGACTTGCATGTGATCAATGTTTGCAGAATTTATTTTGGATAATTTGGTTATCTGTGTACAACATAGAGCATACTGTATGTGTATATAGACTTTTTAGTTGTGCAAGTTAGTCAAATTGGGTTTTATCCATTAACTATTTAAAGGCAGCTCATAGTTCAATGTTAAGTTACGATTTGTGTTGGAACTTCCATGGCCTTGGCTGAAAACTTAGGGTATACTGATTTATATACAGTTAATCAGTTTACTATTTTATTCCGAATCAAATTTTTGATGCCTTTTTCAAGTGACAATGATGTTCACCAATGTATTATTTTTGGTGAAACTATGGTATTGAACCTCAAGTGTTAACTTCCCTACTGTTAAAAATGCATGGAAAGACAAGGAACAGTATTGGTCACAATTGAGACACTCATGCTGAGTTTTCCTGGATGATAATGAGAATTCATGTAATTTGTATTTTTTTTTTTTTTTTTTTGTGCTAGGCCTTCAAGTGCGTACTATTGAGTGGCATTTAGAAGAGAGAAACTCCATTACAATTTTGAGAATATGGTTGTTAAACAAGAGAAAGCTGTCAAGCTATGCATAGACACGTGTTCATTCTGTCTTTATGTTGTCTAATAAGCTTTGAGAATCATAATTTGTTTCACAATAGGTTAGGCTCATTAGAGAGAACGAATCTAAGCAATGAAGATTATTTAGTCAAACACTATGGCTGAATTTCAGTTTTGATTTTCAGTGCGCATCGCTTCCTACCTTGTTAGCCAGTCAGCGACTATAACTGATCATTGGATGGTTTGGAAGATTATCTGACTTGTTGAGCCAAGGTTGAAACTTGAAACTATCTATTTTCCAGTGGATGCATTTGAGTTTATATCTAGAAGCAAAGGATATTCCGATCTATAGTAAATTTGTGGTGGCTTCGATTGTGGTACTTGCTTTCAGAAATTTAAACTCTAATTAGCATTCCATTTGCATCACTTGTAGAGAACCTGCAAGATAGGAAGGTCTCGGGGAGATTTCTCCACAAGTTCCCTCCAATGCTCAAGTTAAATACGGCCCAATTAAAGGTGATATTGTATAACATATGTAAATAGAGAGCTCTAACTGTCACTTGAGCTTTGATCATATCTTTGGAGTAGGCCTATATTTATACTTCTTTGAGTGCCTAAGGTTTTCTCGTATCCATAATTGTGCAAAGAGAAGGCCCTGTTTCCAGCTATTGAAGTGTAGTGGAATTGTGTCGTTGAGTTTCTCGACCCTTTGTCTTAGGATTACTTAGTTCTGCCTCTTGATGGGCACTGTGAAGGGATATAACTCAATGGTAGTGTCACTTGATGCGGTGGTAGTCATCAATTTATCCTAAATCCCTGTAGATTTAGTACTCCTTTCCTATTTTGTCTTCTTTAGCCTATATAGTTTAGCCTTGCTTGTTTATAGGACTAGGTGTAGGAGTGGGCCTAGCAACGGCACCTTACTGGTTAAGGCTTTCCAGGTGGCGATCCCTAGATGGGCCCTATAACATTGGTGGGCAGTGATTTAGCTCAGTAACTGCTGATGCTTTGTCATGTCATGTGTAAAAAGATGCCATGTAACTACTATCTAAAAAGATGCCTAAATTGTTTCACATACGATGGAGCTAAACCATTTTGTTATTCCTGCTTTTGTACTAGTTCGGTAGATATGCCAATTTCAAGCGTTGATCATTTCCTTGACAATGCCCGTTTGTTTACATTAAATGAGCTTACTTCTTAATTATACAATCAGCAACAATTTGAACTTAAAGCTACTAGGGAGGAGCCAAAACCCTGGAATACTCGTACACATATGTATATCATAAGTTATACTTTTGATGCTTGAAGCATGTGTAATCGATTAAATAATATCAGTAAGATATAAGCCTGCCAAAGTTATTAAAGACAAACATGCTATCATTCTTGTTCATTTTTGTATTTTAGATATTTTCATTACTTCTAAACCATTTCATATTACAATTAAACTTCAACGGCTAACTTGTTAGTGGTAATTGGTATTTTTATCCAAATAAACCTACAGTTCCAGAGCAGAAAGCTGCAATAGACCTAATGGACTTGCTATACTTTAGAAGAAGAAAAATCATCAGCTTTAGAGTGTAGAGGTCATAAACCTGGTATTCTAGTTAGGTGAGGGTATGGTTGTGCCGTGCGGTTGCTACCATTGTAAGCCTTTGACTGAACAAAAATGGTGAATGTATGATTACAAGCCATGCTTGTGAAGTAAGAGTAACAGAAAATTCAATTTAACATGGATGGTCGAGTTAGATAAAGATTTCTTTATTCCCCCATTTCTTCGCATCTTAGTACCATGCGATCCTTAACTTTTTTCAAGAGGACATGGCTTCTTGCCTTCTTCCCCCTTACTTTGTTAATAGTGTGCTCTTATGTGTAGCCATTTATGTTGTGTCCTTCAATTTATGCAGGTCAGCTTGCAATTAAATATATCAGCGGATCTACAGTCCTTGTTTACATGGAACACTAAGCAGGTTTGCTTTTATTTTAACTATTGTTCTCTTGGTCATTTTTCGAGTCCTTTGACGACTTGGAAAACTCTAAATTGCTTTCTCAATTCGCTAGGGGTGTTTATATCATAGGGTTATGGTATATAAGGGTGAAAATAATTGTCAAATTTTATCTTTTCCCCTCTCAGGTTTTCGTGTTTTTAGCAGCTGAGTATGAAACCCCAACAAATTCCTTGAACCAGGTAAGCTTTCATTCATTGTTTATATCTGGTGATCCGTTGAAAATTAGAAAATTACTATTCCCTCCGTCCCAAAATGAGTGTCCTTATTTTCTTTTTTAATTTTTTAAAGGTAACGTTACTCTTATATCCTCATAGACATGTGTTGTAACAAACTCGAACTATACTATGTAACTTATTATAGGGATACTATTGAGAATTCATGCATAATGAACTTTCTAAAATAGAAAGAGGACAATCATTTTCGGACAGAGAGAGTACTTTGTTTTCCTTGTCTTTCATTTGTCTCCTCTCATGTGTCGACGAACACACTCTTTAGTGTGACATTTAGGTAGCGTTTGGATAAAAAATTTGTTGAACGGGAATGGAAATGAGTTTCACGACTGATAGTCTCCACACAAACATGATGAATTGGAATCTCATTTCCTTTCCGAATCTTGATTCCCATTGCTTATTTTTACCTTTTCTCTTTCTTTCAAATTAAAATTGGCAGGTGTCTCTTTGGGATGGTATAATTCCTGCCAAAGAACATGCAAAGTTCTGGATCCACACCACGAACAAGTACCGTTTCATTGATCAGGTAAGAATGAATCATGCTATTCGTGGAAGCATTTTGACCGCTAAGCCAACTAGTGAGTTCGGTTTCTTGTTTGTAACATGAGAATTAACCAGTGGTCGTGGTTTGCTTGTGTAGGGAAACAATCTCCGCGGAAAAGACTTCAACTTGACCTTGCATTGGCATGTCATGCCCAAGACTGGCAAGATGTTCGCGGACAAAATAGTCATGCCCGGATTCAGATTACCGGAGGAATATAGATGAGGATGATTTCTTGGAGGAGTTTTTTTTAACTGTATCTTTAGCCTTTTTATATGGAGATTTGAAAGGTTAATCTAAATTAGAAGATTTTGTGTTTCAGAATATACCAAAATACATATTGGGTTTTAGACTTTTCTACTTGTTCTTGGTATCAAATTCAAATCAACAAAGATGATTAACAAGCATTGTCTACTCACAAAGCTGCATGCATTCAAGGTGTTTTAATTTGTTTCAAGTGCTGGATCAATCAAGACCAAAAACAATATAGGTTTTTTTTATGTTTTTGTTAGCAAAGTCGTGCGTGTGATTTTCTATGTGAGTAAACGTTTTCTATTAATAGTGAAGTTTGGTGCCTATTGGGTTAAAAATATTGAGGGTAAAGTGATGATATTCTAAAGAATCTCATGCTAACAAGTCAATTGGGCAAAAACTAAGAACAGACGGTCAGATTTGATACCGCATTAGCTACAATGCCTCACACATATTGTAGCTAACGCGGTGTCAAATCCGACCGTCTTGTTATTGCACCTAACGCGGTGCTAATACATGTTTGAAATTTCTTAAACAAACTATTTTCAACATCTTTTTCGAGTTAATGACATGACACGTCGTTTCGATGCATGCAGTGTTATCAAACAAGTGGTGGCCCCAATAGAAGCGACGATAGTAAATTATAATTACATTACTGTACATTTCCGATTCGGGTGAGTCAAAAGACAAATCAATGTTCCCAAACAGAATAGGCGCCAGGAGAGGATGTCCCTACTCTTGTATCCAAACACGACGTCAAAGCATTCACAACAGTACAGAGTGGGAGAGAGAGAGATTGGTTCCATTTTCTGTCCAAACATTACTATTCTCACTGCCGACGTGTGACGACGACGGCAACGACGGCGACGACGACTCTCTTCTCCGATTCCGGCAACCAAATCAGTCACCGGTACCGGAACCCTAACCCATTTCTCTCCATACTTGTTTGCATTTGCGTTTTATTCAGTTTTCATTGTGTTGTTCCCGATCACTTCAGCTCAGTTCGGAGCTCAGTTTTTTTTTTCCTCTGCCACCACCAAACCACCTATAATCATAAAATTCAATTAATTTTCCTTGTATGAGCTTAATTCAGTGTTGTTTTTGTTCAATTTAGATGGATTTTTTTTGCTTGACTTGATCACTGCTTTGGTATTTAATTGTGGTATTGCATTTTTGAATTTGTTTGCAATTAGGTGTAGATTGATCAGTATGATTTACTTTATATGGTCTCTGATAATGAGTAGGATTGTTACGTGCTGTCAAAACTTATCACTAGTTCACTACTACAAGTCTATGACTATTGATCTTCAATTTCCACCTAGTTTGTACCATAAACCTTCTTCTATCTCGTCCAGGGATAGAAACTATGGATAAAAGTGCTTGAATTTTTACCAATTCGTTGCATTGGAATTCACCTCCGGCATGAGAGTAAGAACTCTAGAGAGTGAATAAGGTGTACCAACTACCAAGTAAAATTGTGAGAGTATGAAGTTAACAAATGTTGAACCCAAGGGGGCATTCATGGGGGAGTTACTTAAATCCAATTGTTTGAGGTGATGTGGCTTATTGATTGAATGATTGTGATTGGTGGAGGAGGAATTTGGGTTCCAATGTGATTAGGAAACCCCAACGGCCCAACTACATTGAAACTGGTCATGATGCGAGTTTAGGGTTAATTATGGACTGGATCAGGGCCAAATTGCGTGGCTTCCAGACTGTGTCCACAGCTATGGGTTGTGGACAGGTGTGGACACGGGTGTGGAGGTGGATGGCCGTGGGCCCCCTGCATTGGGTGTGGGTGGCCTAAAATCATGTATCATCAACTGTCATCTCATGTTAAGGTTCATATGTTGACAAATCTATGTTGTCAAATCTTATTTTGATAGCATGGACTTGAACTTATAATCCTATCAAACAAAATTTGAACGGGAAAGAGTCGGTGTAGATTGTTGTTGTATAAGTAATTCATTAGTAATTAACTATTGATGTATTCTTGTCCGTATCACTGAGTTTTAATAGTCATCATGTATTGATGGTACAGTATGTTATGGTTACGGTGATTTTGACAATATGATAGGGGAAGGAATGGGCAGCCAAATCCCTTCAAGCAGTGAACGCACAAGGACAAACTGGACAGCAGCTATGGAACGCTATTTTATTGATCTTATGTTAGATCAGATGCATAGGGGTAATAGGTTGGGACATACATTCAACAAACAAGCTTGGGTAGATATGCAGGTTGTGTTTAATTCAAAGTTTGGATGTCAGTATGACAAGGACATCTTAAAGAGTCGTTACACAAATTTGTGGAAGCAATTCAATGACATAAAGAATCTTCTCGACCATAATGGGTTTTCTTGGGATGATACTCAACAAATGGTGGTAGCGGATGATCATGTGTGGGATGGCTACATCAAGGTTAACTACTTTATTTGTTTATTCATATTTTGACTTTATATGCCCGCCCTTATTGCCAAAGTGTAATTGACATAAATATATGTCCAGGCTCATCCAGATGCACTATTCTACAAGGATAAGGTTTTAATGAACTTCAACGATTTATGTTTGATTTATGCATATACTGCCGCGGACGGGAGATACAGTCTTTCGAGTCATGATATAGACTTCGAGGATGATATTCAAGGAATGAATATGGGTGTGTTTCTATTCCTTGTTACTTCTTACTGACTTAGACTTAGATTGCATCTGTCATTGTGATGTAATGTTGTTTATTTGTTTTTGGCCAGAACTCAATCCTCATAACATTAAATATTAATTTTGCCCTGCATTCTTCAATAGATGGTTTCATTTTAGTGAACTAGCGAAGCTTAGTTTAAATTTTCACACACACACACACACACACACAAATATATTCCAGTAAGGTATTGTACTGTTGCAACTAAGTATGTGACAAATGCATTGAGGATGAAATAACCTTATGCATGTTTGTGCTGGTTAATGATGTGCACATATGTTAATAAGCATTATACGCTCTTACTTAACATATATAGTTTTTTTCAGTTTTAGGTGTTGGAAATGGGAACCTTACCATGCCAAGTCAAGAGCGTACAAAAACTGATTGGACACCAACCATGGATCATTATTTCATTGAGGTCATGCTGGACGAACTAAGAAAAGGAAATAAGATTGATAATACATTCAGCAAAGAAGCATGGCAGGGTATGCTTACTAAGTTCAATAAAAAAGTTTGTTCCCAGCATGGAAAAAGTTTTTTAAAAAACCGGCATAAGAAATTGTTCAAGTACTACACTGATATAACGAGTTTACTTGAGCAAAAGGGATTTTCTTGGGATGGAGAACAACAGAAGATAGTGGCCAGTAATGATGATTGGGACAATTATCTCAAGGTATGCTGTCAAATGGGGTAGATATTATATTTCAGTTTATGATATAATATACTTACTATTGCTGATGTAGGCACACCCAGATGCACGATCATATAGAAACAAGACTTTGCTGAACTATAATGATTTATGCTTAATATATGGAAATGCAGCAACTAATGGGCATTGTATTCGTCTCCTCCATCACAAAAACTTCCAAGATGACCCCTTTCAGATAACTGTTGGTAAGTCTTCATGTCAGCAGTTAGGAAATTATTCCCAGTATTGTTATAGAATAGGTGAATACTTACACAATTAGTTTGTTCTATAATATTGTATCCTCCAATGGAATATGAAATTGCAGCTTCCCTGTTGCACATTACACACCTTTAGAGTTTTAAAACCTTAATTTATATCAAAAGATGTGTACTCATTTTAATAGGCTCTATAATTCATACAGTTGGAGAAAAGAAGGATCCAACATCTGCTGGTCCTGACCGTCTGAGAACAAGTTGGACGACACCAATGGACCATTGTCTTGTTGAGTTCTTGGTTGACCAGGTGCTTAAAGGGAATAAAATTGGCCTTTCATTTACAAACCAGGCTTGGGTTGATATAGTCTCATTTTTTAATGCAAAATTTGGATCTTATTATGACAAATATGTACTGATCAACCGCTACAAACATATGAGGAGGCAATATAATGACATAAAAAATCTTCTTGAACTAAATGGGTTTTATTGGGATGATACACATCAAATGGTAACAGCTGAAGATTATGTATGGGATTGTTATCTCAAGGTGAATAACTATAAACTCATTCCTTGCTTACAAAATCTGTTGCACTACTTTATAGCTTACATTCAAATGTATGCAGGTACATCCTGATGCTCAATCATATAGAAACACATCCACGCCAAGTTATCACAAGCTTTGTATTGTATATGGTGAAGAGAGTTCAAATGGAATAGACAGCCCTTTAGCATGCAGTGTGGATTTGGACAGTGAAGGCCTAGATTCAATAATTGGTAGGTTTCTTGGTAAGGTTTGGGGTTCCAAAGGGTTTTATTAAGTCAAGTCATAACCATGGCAATTGAAAAAAAAAAAAATTAGTCAGTGTGATACAATATTTACTTATTGACATCTTTATGGCCATGACCCCGTGGGTTAGAAAAAGCCCTAAAATTAGGTTGATGGAGAAGAAAAAAAAGTTTAAAGTAGTAGTACAATAATGCACTAGCATGCGTCAGGACGTCAGGTGCTTGAAAGCCACTTATAAGGCAATTCCATGGAAAATGCGGTGATGAGATCAATAATGGTGGTGCAAAAGGAAAGGACAGTCTCGTTCTGTCGTCAACGCTTAGGGCATGTATCAACAAATTTCATTGACTGATACACAAACATGTATTATA
>JAYMTE010000927.1:0-15148 GCA_036897545.1 Pelargonium fulgidum
TCTTTCTAGACAATACTAAGCCCCAACCAAGAAGTAATAACCTAGGAGCTCATACAGTCCGACCAAAGGCTAACAAAAAAAGTTTTCTACCTTTTTTTTTAATAGGGTTCTTTTTACTCTAGATAATTTGAATCTTTCAGAAAAGTTTAGTAGTTCTCCTTTTTTTCATTATCGAAGCGGCAACCTCCTATATAGAATAGTTAAGAGCAACCCTTTAAAGCCAGACTGGTTCTGTCAAAAGTCGAGGTACAGCCCAAATAAATACAAGAAAAGCTAAAGCTAAAAAACCCCGAAAATTTCCTTTGCTCTTTCAATCATAACAATTAGTACGGTCTAGCTCCTAGGGATAAGGCACTCCGCTAGTACCAAAAAAACTTATAAAGGTTACACTTTTGCCTGAATCTTTAAAGGTTTTTAGATACTGCTCCATCCCACTAGATTTTAAGGAGATATAAAGAAGCTGCTCTGCTGCTAGCTAGTATTGGCGCTTACAAAAAAGGGCTTTCCTTAAATAAATTAAGAGTTCCGGTAACATATTTATTTATAGTAAACTCTTTTTGTATTTGGTGAGCAGGAGTCTTTGGCTATTTCTAAAGGCCTTCCATTGCCTAATCTAGGTTATCTAAATGTCAATATCGACGTAGACTCGAAAAGGTAGGCGCTAGGTTCTTCCAACACCCTAAAATATCTAAGAGGAAGCTTCCTAGCATTAGAGAAAGGGTAACAAGCAGTGCTTTTAAATTCTCAAGGAAATAAAGTAAATAATTGACAAAAAGTCTCCTCTTAACCCAGTATTAAGTTTAACCTAGCTCCAACAGCAGGATGTTATAAGATATAAGCATAAGGGAAACCCTTTTTTGTGACAAATCCTAAGCCCCTAACTTCAGTAAAGTAAACGAGTCTACAAGGATTTACTAGCTTTTACTCTACTCTCGGGGTAGAAGACAAAGGACTTAATTCAACTCAAGTAGGAATTCACCAAAAAGAGTAGAGTAGTAGCACAATTTAGTATACCAAGAATCTAGAATACGTTATTAGTCATGCATACTTTAATACAAATGATTACCAAAGATAGGGTTCCAGTTAATCTAGTCCATTAACTTTCGCCGCATACTATCATTTTTAGGAATTGAGAACTTACAAGCAATCATCTAATTTCTAGATCTCTGTAAAAAGTATAGAATAGGGTTTGAACTCGCCGGCATTCATAAAAAGAAGAAATCCTTGCTTAAACCTTTGTATACATTTTACTATTAAAAGTAACCCTTGTAAGAATTTTCTTTAGTAAATAAGGTTTCTAAATTTAAGATATAGGTCCTTATTATATATAAATGTACCCACCTTTAGAACTAGACTTTTATTTCATGTGGTACTATAGAAACAACCAATAAGTATGGGTACAGAAAGTTTCTTGTTAAATACACTTGTAATATTACATAAAGGTTTACTCCATCTTCTGCCGAAACTTGGTAGTTAGCTTTTTATTGCGTTCAGGCAAATAAACGCATAGGTATCTAGCTCTTTAAAATCTTGAAGAGAAAGGCTACTCTTCCGAATATTTTTGCTCATAAAAAGCTATATTACCAGTATATTTTTATTAAAAGAGCCCTTATTGTAAGTTTGGGATAAATAGAAAAATATATGATGGGTGTACGTGGTCTCACTAACAGTAGATTCCCTTTTTTGTCTTCTTCAATAAAATTAGATAACTGTGCTCGTATGGCTGATGAGCCAGAGTTGTTATAATTAATGTTGTGCTCGAATCCTATTACCAGCAAGAAGTACTCTTGATTAAAACATTAATGTAATAAGGCACTAGCTTTTTTCAATATAGCACAAAGAAAAGGTGCTAATACAAGAATTATAGAGATATAACAAGGAATGGTTATGACTATATGACTGACTACTGAATTTCTACTAAGTATAGTTATAGAGATAAAAACTTTATTCTATTATATAATATATAACTTATACCTAATATATATAAGTACTCTCATCTATACACCAGTTTTTTTGTTATGAGCTAAATAAGTAGGCATACCTCTTCTCTCCTAACCAAAGGATCTTCCCACTGTATATTAAAAGAATTCCTTTATTTAAGATTTAGCAAACAGTATTGAAGTGTTATATATCTAAGGCTAAGTAAAGACCAGTAAAGAAACCAAAAAAGATACTTAAAAATCTTACTGAGAAATCTGCTAATTATTAACAGGAGAGTCCTATATATAATTTCTCAGAATCAAAATATTGTAGTAACCAAGTACCCGCCAGTATATGAATGAGTTCAGTTAACTTTTGTTGTAATTATTTTAATTATATCTGGTTCTCTTTTGTTAATTTGGCTCTCATTCAGTCTTCCCTTTTCCGTCAAATGAGTGGTAGATCAACCTACCAGTCAGATTTCATTGGTTCAAGTCCTATCATTAATTACTTTAAAAAGTAGGTTCTAATTTGACACCAAACTCAAGGTAACAGTCACCCCTTATAATTATAATAAGAGCTACTCGAAATGCCCAAGATTCCTATTACGTCAAGTTCCATAAATATTATACCTTTTGAGTCTCAAAGTACTCTTCTTGAAATACGAATGAACACTTTTTACTGCAAATAATATAAGGTCTATTTTTTTAATTCTACACTCAACTATGAAATACCTAAATTGATATATTCCTTCGCTCCTATGCCAGCGAGAACAAAGTTCTCATCCCAGGTTCCCCATATTACTCATGAAAAATAAGTAACAAAAAAAATATACAATGCGCGCCTCACAAAACAATAGGAAGATAAAATCGCAGTCTACTAAGATCAGTCTTGATTGATTGTATAGTTAGGAAAGAAAACCTAAGGCACGCTTCGGACCTATCTACTCCCTCTCTCACTGACAACCTAATTTCCTCTCTTTTTATGATATATATATCACTGTTAGCCTAATAATTCTGAGGGCCTTTAAATCGCGGTTTATTAGTCAATAGAGTTCTTTCCTTTTATATAACTGAGGAGACTGCCCTTTAGCGATTATATAGGACCTTGTCTGTGTGGCAAAAACTTATTCAAACAGCCCCTTTACTTAATCCTTTATCTACAAGAACAAAGAGTAGATTAAGCTTTGGTTTGGCTAATCTTCCCAGCGACAAAGAAGACTATAAGGTTCTAATCCGGTCAATTAAAGTGAAACCTGAGGTCCTCATTCATTAAACGGCTTCTTCGCTCTGAAATTTTAATATACCTGCCAAAATTCTTGGGATCTCTGAGTTTCTGGGTTAATACAGTTAATACTAGATAGCATTTTATTAAAATAGAGCTAATCCTATATTTAAATTGTAAAGGGTTTCTTAGTAGTTTCCTAAACCTTCCCTTAGATACCCCCCATTAAGACATGCATGACATTAAGAAGTAGAATGACAAACAAAGTAGATAATCCTAAAACCGGGAGCTTTATAACCAAGAAAGAACATCTAGCATCTTATGGACTTTTTTTCACTATCTAAAAAAGAATATGACGATATTTATAGGTAGGGCAAAGAATTACGTAGTTTTTGAATGTTAGCCTGTCCTGTAAAACTCCAGTATCTGGCCCATTTAAGGGATTTTGATTACAAAATTTGAATTCAATTTACAAGTAAGGGGCTTAAGGCAGCTAAGATTACTCAAAATATGTCTAGATTAACGTAGTACAAGGGAGTAACCCAATTAATGATAATTATGAAAAAACTTGTATATCCCTTGAACCTGCGGCCATTAGATTAAAAGTCCAATGCTCTACCAGCTGAGCTATACACCCTCAAATCTGGAGTGCTCTGAAATATTCCAATCCAATGCACTTTTTAAAGGTGCTTACTTAAGAGTATTCAAAAAATGAAGGCTTAATTCAAAGTCATTATATATATATAAGTAATTCTGCTTTTGACCTTCGTATTTATTGCTAGCTTTTTATCTAATGTTGTAAAATAAGTTTTTTATTTGTAAGAGGGACTCATTTTTATAAATTAAAAAAGCCCCCTTCTAGTTAGTAGTAAATCCTGGTAAAAAGGGACCTATCCAAAAAAAACTACTTGTGAAGAAAATTTCCTGATTTTCAGTTTAGAGTAACAACAAGGAGAGTTCCCAAAGAATTGTCTTAATCTTTACACTTAGCCTGTGCCGGTTATTATATTTAGTTAGATTTCAGTTGGGTTCAATAACTAGCTTCTAGAGCTGCTTATTTCATATATTTCGCGAGGTCCTTAGATAGAGAAGAGGAATTTAAAACGTGGGTAACCGGTTCCGAAATCATTTTCTAAAATTTTAGATTAGAAGTCTTTTGTATTAAATATATTAGGAAAAAAGGGGTAAATCTCGTCCAATTAAGTACAGATACAGAAAAGTTCATGCCGTATCGGCCCTTATAATTATATGGATCCTTTGCGCCTTTATAATATTATGCTTTATTGACA
Source organism: Pelargonium fulgidum (assembly GCA_036897545.1). Classification (NCBI taxonomy): domain Eukaryota; kingdom Viridiplantae; phylum Streptophyta; class Magnoliopsida; order Geraniales; family Geraniaceae; genus Pelargonium; species Pelargonium fulgidum. Next base: position 4,434 of record JAYMTE010000927.1, read on the forward strand.
CTTCAGGTTTAACTTTTAGAGTTAAAGTTTCTATTTAAAGGGAAGTTCTGGATACTATGAATTTCTCTTACTTTTAGTCAGTCCAAGAAAAGATTTTGTGCTTCAAGTTACTGGTACCGGATCGTATTGATTATAGAAATAGAAAAGTCAACAGAGCCCTGGTAGAGATCCGCGGCCCCTCTATGACAAATATTTCAGATGTCTACGTGAGGCTTCAAATAAAAGTCAAATCCTCCTTTTCTGAGCTTTCATGATTGTTCGGTATTTGCTGAGAACTCTAAAACTCTCTTTTGACTATTACTTAGAACTTGTTCATGTTAAATATAGAATTTAGGGTTGCATAAAAGCAAAGATAGAGTACTAACTTGTATACTTGCATAAGTTGAGTTGATTTTAAAAAGTAGACTAGCACGGCATGAAAAAGACTTTTATTAAAATTGGCTTTTTCGAAATTGATAATAAAACTCCCTAATATTAGGCTTCAATTCCGGAATAGGTTCGACTCGGAAAACTTAATATGTCTAAAAAAATATCAATACGATCGAGGAATAAGGAAGGAACTCTTTATAAACAAAATGTTGCTAATAAGCAACCCTTTTTGTTTTGTCCTGTTATATCAAGGAATTTATCTTTATGATATCTAATATAGCTAACTGAAATGTAAACATATAGAAATAAAACCTACCTTATTCTGCAAAGCACGATCTTCTAACATATCGGGATTTTAATTATCTAAATTGCCAATAACCGGAGGTGAGATTACTAGTCTTAGTTTTGTCATCAACAAAGGGACTCTTTTCTATGATAGAGTACTTTACGACCTTACCTTATGTAGCTATTTAGTAAGCGAGATTAATTATATTCCCATTAGACTTAAAAAATCACTAAGAATAGAAGTGCTGTATAAGAAAAAGAATTCTCCCCTGGTCGGGGTTATAGTTAGTATAACACCAGGACTTTTAATAGTTTTGTTAAGGATAGTTAAGATTTGAATCCTCGGTATATGTACATATTAGGGAACCCTATTCCTAAGAAGCACTTCTTATAATTGATATCTCGAAAAAGGATTTACTCTTTATTAAACCGTGGAGCACCCCGGTTCCTCTCAAACAAAGAGCAGGTAATCCCGACAGGAAATCTACCTAAGGCATTTAGCTATTTGGAAATCTTGTATTAAAGGGTAAACTCACTATATTATATATAACTACGCTCCCTGATTATTTCCAAAAAAGTCTACTACTAAGCTAGATTTTTTCAAAGGCTTGTGCTCATTTAAAAATTCATTATTTAATCACATATATTGGGGAGGCCCTGTACAAGGGAATTGTACTCTTTTATCTTCCACGAAATACGTTGTCAACGAGATTCAATATGGGATTAACTCTATATCAATACAAGCAGCCCGAGCTTGTTAAGCAGTTCCAACGGGGTCTTTAGCAAAATGTTAGGAAATCGTTTTTGCCCCCGGATCTTGACTAGATTTGTAAGCCGCATTACATTTCTATACGTCAAATAAGCTTTGTAACTCTTTTTACTACGTATTATATAAGCAAGCTCTTGGGAAAGGCAACTAGAAAACAGACTTTTGAAAGCTTAAAGGCTTTTGCTTGATCCTTCTTATTAGGCTAAACAAAGTTAAGGTTATATTCTAATATAAAAAGCTGTTGAGTATTGAATGTGAGTATTCTTTAATTCTTGCAGCCCTTTGAAAGCAATATCATCTATTGCTAGTGAAATATATTGGACACTTTTAGTCAAGTTAGTTTGTTTAATATCTAATAAGCAGTGTACGGTAATCTAAAGTTTTAACCATAGGATATCGGCCTAGCCTGTAGGGGATGTAATCCAACTTAAATAAGCATATTTGCACCTTTCTCGTATTGTTTACTTACCAAAGTTATGTCCAAAGAAAACAAGCCTTGCAACTGCAATAACTACTTTTTAATGTATACTAAGAGCTACCTTATACTATACCGCAGCTAAGCTTTTCTAATACCCATATAAACCTCAAAAGGACAATACTAGTAATCGACAATTACCTTACTAAAATCTAGAATCTAAGGCCTATGGATAAATTTCAATTACAGGGAATCCCCTCTGTGCAAAATCTCTTACCCGACTCCTTAGACTCCACTTTTTATTCAGTACTCTAGGTCCCGTCAAGTAAAAAAGTGGAGTTCAAGGAAATTTTTTATGGGTTCTTAACTCTTTTTATACCTTACTTCAAAAGAGCTCCTAAGGCTACCTTGTAGAGAAATAAACTGCTTAGTAATATTTAGATTAGCACTTTTAACTTGTTGAAAGATTCACTGCGGAAAGGAGTGCTCTATATAAGTGATTTTAATACTTTAACAAGAGTTTTACCTAGTTTACTAGTATAAAGAATCCTGCTGTATGCCAAAGAAAGAAGCAGTATTAGTAAATTAAAGGGACTCCATGTAGGAAAAACTCCTTTTGAATGAGGTTGTATGTCACCCTAAATCGAGGACTTTTCCTAAATAGAAATTACTGGGACAATCAGTCTACTACAGGCACTCGATGTTGGATAAACAAAGTCCAAAATGCGAGTTATAAGCTTTTTTCTTTAGAGCAAAAGGGAGTAATCGCTTAAGTATAGTATAAGATACTGTGAGCCCCACCCCTTTATATAAGACAATCAAAAGAAGGAAACCTTGTATTATGTATCCTGGGTATTTGCAAATTGAATCCTTCTTAAATAAATATCATTTACTCTTGAGTTTTTCGATCCGAGCTACTGTTAGAGTTTGCCGGTCAAAGTTATATACTACAAAACTTCTTTAAATTCCTCTTACTATAAGAAAATTTAGCCCCGCCAGGGTCCTCGTCTTCTATGAGGTTGAATACCTCTTGTTAACCAGATTATAAATGACTTCTTATCTACTGGGCGGAGGCTTCTCCAGATTTATAGAGTTATACACCCAAGAGTCTTCCCAAGCTAAAGCAAGGACTTTATGTTAGTAATAAGGAAGTGCCTTTTAATAGCATTACCTATAAAGAATACAAAAGAAAAGCCAGAATATTTTATACTCTGAAAACTGAATTCTTCTAATAGGAGACTCACATTCTACACACACTCCTATTTAATTTAGGAGTTTCTTAATAAGATTAACTACTTTTGGCGGAAATATCTATCATGTAGCTTGCTGTTATTAATTAAAGGTTACCTTATAAAAAGTAAACTAATACAACAACCCGGTTACCCCCAACTTGTACAAAGCGAAACTATAATAGTTAAAAAATCGGTAAGGAAAAGCATTTGGGGACTCCTGCCTGTAATCAGAGAAACCCACCCGATGTATGGCTTCGTTAACCCCTGTTTAGAACCCTTGACGTATGGTACACCGTGATCCTTTTTGAGCTTTCTTTTAATAACGGGTTTTTACTGGGCTTGATCTACGAGAATTACTAAACGCTAACACTACAAGATTAGAACTTTATAGTATATCCCGTTTGGTAGGAACTTAAAATGAATTCGACTGTTACAAACTACATGGCAGAATTCAAACAAAGTTGTACGTTTTTGCACTGAAAAGCACTATATGAATGTTGAACCTATAAAGAATTCCATAAAGAACGGGCGAGACCTTGTAAGAGTAGGCAACCAAGTACAAAAACTCCTTTTTTTTTTTCAATTTACTAGATCCTATAAAGGTGTTTCTTTTTTCCTTAGACATCGGATTATATACTTATACTATGTTCCAAGAGGAGAGTCCTTTTGAGGAAAAAGAAACTTAACATGGTGTCCCTCAATAAATATTGTTGTAGTTAAACTACTTACTATGAAATCGACTTTTTTATCTTAATAAAAACTAAAGCCCATGTAGTAAGTGGAAAAAGGCTGAGAGGCGCAGTCCATCTATAACAAGCGCTCGGTTCCTCAATAACTTAGGCAGTAGAATATTCAGTAGAGAAAAATACTACTAGTGAATTATGGATACAAGATTTAGGCTCTACACGAAAATTTAAGCTTTTTTCTCTCTCCCCTAGTAATCCTCTTTAAACAGATAATATACTTATTTGCGACCGCTCTTTCAGTTGTAGGTTGATTTACTGGTCTTGAATTGAAGTAGTGGGAAGTTTGGTTAATCCCTTTTTAAACAATCGAGTTATGGCTTTTCTACTACCAAACAGTATTGAGCCGATTTGAACCTAGGGTTTCCCGTACAGAAGCGTGCGTCTTAATATCTAGTGATTAGAAGACGAAATTGCTGTGCTCCGATCTAGATTTTCTTCTTTGCTAGACGTAAGAGTCTTTTTAATATTAATTACACATATATTCTATAAAAGTGATTTCCGCGCCTTCAACTTATTATACAGCAGTAGAAAGGCTTGGTAAAAGGTATTTTTAATACAGGTTAAACTGCGAAAATATACAAAATAAACGAAAGCTACAGACAGATAGTATAGACTTCTGCTAAATCTTAACTATCATATTAGATAGAACTGCTTTAAAGCATGAGCTATTTTTAGCAATTTTAAAGTATATAAATATATGTATTCAGCTAAAACGAAAGTAATTCTTTTACTTAGTTTAATTAAATGGGGATCCTCTCAAGGTGCGGTATTTTGCTAGTTAAACTCGAGGCCGTGGTTGAATCCGTTTTGTGATATAGTTTTTTTCCCGGTCTCCACTGCCAAACTTTAGGGGTTTCGGTAAAAGCTAGATATAAGACGAAACAATTCATTACCCTTTCCTGTTCATTATATTTAATTTAGTAGATTAAAAAAAATAGGCTGGGGCCATATGGAAGAAATTCTAGTATATAGGAAAAAGCCTTTCAAGTTATCAGAGTAATTAGTCTTTAATTAAAGTAATAACCTCTTTTGATAAGAATTTATACCTAAGCAGGTTTCGAACCGACGGTGGTATTCATACTTGCTGCTTCGCGTGCGAGTTTTAACCTTAATTTAGGAATGGGGTTTCTTGTGGTTATCTCAAACAAGTTTGCCTTTTGTAAAGGCTTAATTTTAATAAAGTATTAGGTAAACATTACAAAGCTGCCGCTTACAATTTTATGATTAATTTAAAGAAGTTAGCACCCTCTTATTTTCTTATTTATATTCTTAAAAAGACCTGTTTTCTTAATAAATCGACCTCGAGCTGGCCCTATTAGTATTAGAGAGAAAACCCTTCTTGAAAGCTATAATAAAGCGATGTTAGAACGCAGCCTTTACCTATGAAAAACATGGGTTTCTAATCCTGTCGCTGGTTATTCTCCAAAAACCACAAAGTTATAGTATTCCATAGTCGTTCTATATTTTAAGTACTCAGAAGTCCTATTTGTAGAGTTGTCTTTAGCTCATTAGTTCTAGTAAAGTTCTAGTAAGGGTAAAAAAAGCAGAAGTCTGATTCGTCGCCAGATAATAGACTTAGTATTAAAACTGAAAAATTCCTTCAGTCCAGAGATTAGTGTCCAATCAATCATACACTTAAAACTTGAACGATTTTCTTTTACTATACCTATGAAGTTCTTTACTACCGAAATCTCTTAGACTTAGCAGTATCGCATCTCGGAAAATCCCTTTTGGGGTAATTAATAATAAGTCCTTTCCTATAAAGAATTAAGAAATTAGAAGCTGCACGGGTATATTACAAACCAAACAAGGGCTGAGGATTTCATTAATTATGTCGTTTGGCTTCAAAAGTAGAGAATGCTTTTAAGGGTCCTACCTTTTTTTTTGATGTACCCGCGTACTTTGGCCGGTGTTTTTTTGTTGATGGTGCAAAACAAAAGTATAGGCTTGTATCTTTGTAAAATCTTGAATAAGTGGAAAGCTTCTTTAGATTCTTATGAGCAGCGTCAACGAACGAGTAACTGCCTACTGCCTGAAAGAACATCTATTGTCCGTGTGCGAGGCCCAGTCCATTAGTACTTTAGGATAATTTTCTAAAGATTTCGGTTACACGTAAAGTTTCTATTATTTTTTATTTTGGACGAGCTCCTAATTGAATTTGGTAAATAACTATCCTACATATAGTAATTATAGGATATCCCCTATCTTTCATTGCAATAAAAACTATTGAGCTAAGTATTCTAGCATAATAAAGAATTTTATACTTAACCCAAAATTTCTACGAGTGAAGTTCAAATTCGACTAAAGATTTGGAATCCCTTATATAAAAGAATTTTTTCGGGGGGTCTAGTAGTTTTTGAAAACGTCATTGTAAATCCTTCTAAGGTTTCCCCATACTTAATAGTTAAGCAAAGAGCCTCAGAAAAAACAAAGTTGTTCTATTTCACTGTCGCCAATGACTAGTCAGGTATGAAGTAGCTAAATAGAAAAGGTTCCTTTTTGCAGCAAAACCTTAAAAAGCATATTGTGTAACATTTATTAATCTTATATTTATAACTCTAACCTCTGGATCTCTAGTTGCTAAATATTTGGACTCACTGGGTTTATGTAAAAAATAGCTGTATTTTACAACGATTTTAGCAAAATTGGTAGAACTACTAAATATGAGTCTAGTTTTCTTCGATATACTCGGGGTATATCTCATTAATTTTAAGTTAGGGTCGGTCCAGTAAATACCATTCTTGTCAAGAGGGTTTAAACTAGGGCCAAGTCAGACATAAATCATAGTCATAATAAGAGATCTATGATTATCAATAAAACTTTTTCTCATTTTTTAATTGATGGAAATTTCATGCAGAGGTAAACCTAGATTCTCGTATACTCCATGTGTAAGCACAATGGAAGAATCCTTATTAGAAATTTCTCATTAGAATTTAGTATACTTATTAAGGGACTACGTATTAAAATAGAATATACCCCCTCCCTACTTTCTATTTTTTGTAATGGGATTACCTAAATATCGACGAAGCTACCTAACTAGAAAAGAAAGGCAGTCTTTCTGCGATCCTACTTGTGTCAGAAAGATCTTGAGTCCTGAGTATACACCTAATATTTATTTATAAGATCAGACTCGAATTCGAATGGGCGTCTTTTACATTGGTAAAGTATAAACAATCTATTAATATAGGTTAGAAACCAACTATTGTACTTTCAATTTTTTAATGTTTGATTAGACTATGAAAGCCGGCTAGTTACCTCTGTAAGAAACTGAGGAGTACGGGGAGCAACCCGGAACCTTCCTTAAGGCCCTAGCTTTCCCAGTCCCGATACTTAATTCTAAACTGCTACGCCCTCCCTCGAATCGAAAGCTCTTAAAAAACTATACCGGAACTCTTTCTCGCTAGTTTACTGTGCCTACCACTTAGTACAAACTTCAACTAATAAATAACTCAACTCAAAAAGGTTATAATCCCACAACACTCTTAGTATTCAGTATTAAGACTAGGAAATCCCCCCGATAAGAATTGACTTCATTAATCAGTCCCAGCTTACCCACTACAGCTATACCCCAAAAACTTATGACTTTCTTGCCTCTTTCAAACCGAACCGTCTTCATAACCCTTTCCTTCTGCATCCCTGTTTTTGCTACTACACCTTCTTATGAACTAGACCTACCTTTTTTACCTAAAAGAAATTCCTAGAACCTAGCTTATACAATAGTTTCTGAGGGGTATACCTTGCTTCAACTTCTTTACTTCGTGACTTTGTTCCATTCCACCTTGTAAATGGAACCTTTGACTTGAAATGCCTAGTAAACCCCTTCTTTATATTTATCGATCTAGGAAAAACCCCGGAATCTGACTCCTTATTAAATGAAAAAAACTAAACCTTAAATTAAGAAAGTAACGGGTTCAAATCGCAAAGCAACCTTAGTTCAGACCGGTAAACCAATCTACTTATTTTTAGAGTGGACTTTATTACTCAAATCCCAATAAACAAACTACCCAGCTTATCAAAACCCCGGGGCTCTTATTCAAACTAACAAAAAAGAGAGCTCTATACCTTTCATTTCCTTTCATACTACCCCGGCTCAGGCCTGATTCCAATAAATAGCTCCTGCAACCCTTACAACTCCGCGCGACTTTCCTACTTAGAAAACTAGAATCTAGAACAAGGAACTTCCCAACTAGTACTTGGAGACCGAAATCCCTTTCTTAGGGCTGGACTGGAACTCTTTATCACTAACTTACTCTTTTTTAGTATAAACTTCTTTTTTTGAAAAACACTCTAAGAACCCATAGCTAATAAAAATGATACATACTCCGAAATCGGAAACCAGAAAGAGCAAGCCTATAGGAAAACAACCTTTTCATTCTACTACGCAGCTTAGAAAGAGTTGGGAACCGAGGAACGGACTTTCGTTAAGAGCAACTCCTCAAATCCAAGAATTTCCGGTAAAAAGATAAAGAAAACCGGTTGGGCATGAAAGTAAATAATCCCAAAACTATTATCTATAATACCATTTATTTGCAGTTGAGGTACTGATTTTGCCTATTTGACCCTTTGTATAGCCTTTTTATCGAAGTCGGCATTCTTTTCGAATCACTTTCTTTATAGAATGGATTCAACCTTTCCCTGTTAGCTAGATTAAAAAAGAAGAGAAAGAGGAAACAGAAACAATAGAACCGAGATAGGAGTATAAGAAAGAGAGTAGGTGGAGAGAGAGGAGTCTTTGCTGCTAAAAGGTTCCGAGAGAGTGATGAATAGGAGTGCCCAATTCCTAATCTAGAAGCCAGTCAGTCTAAGTAATTAGAAATAAATAGAATAAGTAGGACATATGCTTCGAAACTAAACTCTGTATCCCTTATTGTTTCTTAATACCCAAATATATACCTATCTCAGAATTGTAGCTACACCTCAACTCTACTTCTTTACTGGATCAGGAAGATAAGAAAAACACTTAACTTGAGTTCTATGCTCTTTATCACAAACAAATTACTTTAGCTTTAGAGTTCATTTCCCTTAGACTTTCTTTTAAGTTCGAAATACCTTTATTTATTTTTAAGCAAGACTTACTTAGAAAATCCCTGTCTAGTCTAATATCTAAGAAAAATACCCGACTGAGAAGATTGTTGTGTTACCCTTTTTAGAACTAAACCCTTCATCATAGCTAGACTTCTTACTCTTAAGGTTCCCCGCTGTCTTGAGAATACCTGCAGCTTTAGTAGACTTCCTTTACTTAATATAACATCCCTATCTAGCCAAGTTCCTCACGAGATACACCGAAAACCCTAGCCCTAAAACTCTATATAATCTTTACGGGATTTTCTTTTAGAGATTGTAAACCCGGCTCAAAGCAAAGAATGCTAAAGTTTATTTCTAGAAGATCTTTTATTGCTTGTTTACCTGCCTTTATATTAGGAGCCCTCTCTTTTCTGAAACTGCCTTGCTTCTAAAATTCCTTAGCATTCCTTTTAATCTGGAATTGGAAACTTAGAAACAAAGTAACACAAGGTTTTTATTCCCTTAAAAAGGACTTTACTAGCTTACAAAAAAGCAACTAAAAAGCAGTACTTTTCAAAAACCCTCTATAACATTATAGTAAATAGGTAAATGCTTTTAGAAATGCTAAAGAAAAGAAGAATCCATCTTAAATAGAAAAAGGACTTAAGTTACTCTCTAGAATAGCGTTTATCGTCAGCCAGTAAGGGTTTTTCCTTTTGACTATTTTGCATCAATATTTCCTATGTTTCTTTTGAGTTGCTTACTTTCAGAAAAAAGTAACAAAAAGAGAGCGGTTAGGCTAAGGCTTCCCTCCCTCATAGTACAATAACTAATATATAGTTATCCATCCGCAAAGTATATGCGATTTACGGGGACCCCTTCCCTGGGTAGGATAAAGACTTACATCTCTTCCACAAGGAAGCTTACCTTTTCCTATTTTAAGCGGGACTCGCACAGCCTGGGTTGGAAGCCTCTCAATTTACTTCTTAGGTATGGTTTTTCTTTATAGTCTACAGAGGCGAACTTCTATAGCATAAATTTCTTTTATAGGGATAAGGTTTTTAGCTTAGTTTGCTATAGTTATAGATAAATCGTCTATATAAAAAAGTATATTAAAAAATTAATAGGGCTCACATTAAATTATATTGCTATGCAAGAAGAAGGCACCACCCGATTTAAGGCCTCTCTTTTTAGTAACAAAGCTTGTTGACACAGAACCAAGTATAGCTTTTTAGTAATATATTTTTGATATCTTAGTGCCGCTTTTGACTTTTTATAACACAAAGTTACAGCAACATTATATTCATATGAAGACCACAGGTTCAACTCCGCTTAACATGATCTTTTTCCATGGAACTTATTTTCTTTTTCTATGCCTTCAGTTCTAGTTTATGCATCAATTCTCTGAAAAAAGCATCCTATAGGCCTTAACAAAGAGCTTAATTCCCCTCCCTGCCCTCAGTGACCTAAAAAGAATTCTTCAAATTATTCCCGGGGTAAGTAAATACGAAACCAGGTAACTCTTGAAGCGTATAAAACCTAGTGTTGCTCAAGGCTTTTTCACTAAGATATCGTACTAATGTAAATGGTCCCTTATCTGCTTAGACTCAGTAGACTCGGGTTTCTCGACTAAACTTTTTAACAGGATTCGAACCTCGGATTGTATCTCCTTTTCAAACTTGTCCTATCGTCTATTCTCTTATTCTACTAGTTAGATTTGAACTCTATACATAAACCTTATAACTTTTGGTTATAACTAACTTTATTAAATTGAAATAGATTCCTAGTCTCCTATACCAATTAAACCCATTAAGAGAGCAAAAGAATCAGTCTAAAAAGGAACTGATACATAGAATAAAACAAGTCAAGCTTTTAGTGTTAGTGGTGGTTCTCTG
>JAYMTE010000928.1:0-15132 GCA_036897545.1 Pelargonium fulgidum
GCTATGCGGAATGTGCAAACCAAATGTGTAAGAATACTGATAGTTCGTCAAGGAGGACGGGCTGAATATGCCAAATTTTTGTTTGTTTAGGCTAAGTCAAGTCCACGATGACACCATGTTAAATTTTACTCTTATTCACACTAATGAATTTGTCGAAACAAAATGACCCCAAGTCATATGCTTATTAGCTAATATGTACAATGCACCAAATATTTAGCCAACAAGTGTTAATGGAGAGAAGGAAAAGTAAAATTTAACGTATCATTTATTTTTTCACACAAAACATTTAGTTGAATCTAAATGTTGTAACTAAAAGATTTCAGAAAGCGTTATTTCAATTGATTACTCAAAAAACGAGTTACAATCCTAAAAAGAGTAGTACAATTTCCTGCACACTTGAAATCCAAAGAAAAAGGAAATATAGGGTGTGCGTATGCATGATGAGGCTGATAGGTCACCTAAATATTGTACAAATTTGAATTGAATTTCTTTCATTACTTCAATTTGTGCAATGTCACTGTTACAGTCAGTCAAGTTTTCTCAATTATTTCAATAATCTCTCAAAGATGGCTCAAATTTTATAATATTTAATTCAAACATTATTGTATTTGCTCCTATAAATACCAGGCCCTGGCAGAATCAGAACTCACAGGCCCTTGCAAGTTCAAGAACACAAACCCAGAAAAGAAAAAAGTTAGCAGAATCAAATCAACATGATGATGATGATGATGATGAGGAGATCAGTATCCACCTATAGTTTCTTGATCATGATGCTCTTGATTTTTGCAGCAAGTGCCAGTACTAATGCTAGGATGATGTTGGTCCAAAACAAGTGCTCCACTGATGCTGATTGCAGCTGCCAAGGCTTGAGCTATTGTGTTAATGGTTCATGCAAATGTATTATAGGTCTACTATACCAGCAACAGCAAGAACTCATAACCGAATCGAGCCCTCCTCCGAGCTAGCCTGATCAGTACTTCCCAAGAATAGGTTCAGAGCCTGAAAAGTATACGTGTGCTTGTTTTCAACATTTGTTTGTCTGAAGATGTTTGTTGTAATAAAAATGCTGCCATATGAATAAAGTCTATTGCACCAGCAAATGTTACCATATTGATGGTTGATGATGATAAAAATAAAGATTCAACTCAAGTAGAGTAAATTACTGCTTTTCAGGCTCTCTTTTTTGGTTAATCATATATGAAATGACTCATCTTTTTCATGTTCTTGTTCTTTTTCTATTTGTCTGTGTGTTCCAAGCCATTTTTGGTTTGCTTTAAGGTGGTTTAGCTTGTGGATTATTAACTGGTGTTTGCTTACAAGTTTGGATTTTCTGGTTATAGGATTTACATCAACCTACATCTATGTATCACCATCATAAAGTTTAAATAATAAGAATGTAACTAAAGAAAACCGTCGTGAGAAGTGTTAAAGTAGAGCTTGAATATCTTAGTTGAGACGAATTTTCTATAATCTCGCATGTTTGTTATCTCTGAAATTACATCTCGAAGAACATCGGATTATAAACGAAAGATGTCAAAATATTTTGATAAAATATTTTATGCAATGGTAGATCCCAAATATTATTTGGGTATTGAATTTAGGCACATTGATAGCTCTCCAATCTATTCTCGATGAAGATCGGAGCTCAAGATTCTACTTGGAAAGTGTGGCAGGATGATAAACAATTTCACAAATTTCCATTACAAATCTTACTTGACAAGTAGGCTTCAATCCAATTTTCACTGCAATCAAATAGTATGATGATATGACCATCACCTAGCTAACGGTTAAAAATGAGGAGGACCAACTAGCAAGCAAGCATGTCCTAGGCGATCGATCAGATTAGATTTAGTTCTAATTTCGGATTACAACATGTGATCCGATCTGATTAAATAATATTTCAGATTAAATTGAATCATATTAGACAATTTCGCTCATTTCACACTAAAATGATCGGATTTGTCCTATCAAATCTAATCTGATCCACCTGGTCATTTTTTTTGCTAGAAAATTTCGATCCACAATTGATCGGATTGAATTGGATAAGATTTTTATTGAATTGGATTTCGGATGCCCGCGAATTCGGATCCAGATCGCCAAAACTCAAGAGGCCCGTTGAGCCCATTGGATCTAAAGCCCATCTTTATAGAATGACTCATGTTATGGTTCCGAGTTCAGGTTCAGAACTCGGTGGCGACAGAGCCGACTCATTTTTCATGCCCGAATCCGGACGGAGCATATCTTCAGGCCAAAATCTAACTCGCCCCTCAATTCCGATCCAACTATTTCTGTTTTTTTACTCGGAAAATTGCCCTCGATTTCGCGGTTGAATCTCGGTTCCTCCATCGTCTTCCTTTTCTAGGAGGAGCCCTTGCTGTCGCGTACCGGAGCCGGGGCCGATTCAATGGTGAGTAGGTACGTAACTGGACCGGCAATCAGCCCGAATTGGAGTGCGGTGCCTCATAAATCTTGATTCGTAATCTTTTTCTCTCTGTCAATTATGTTTTTGACTTGTTTTGCCGTAAAAGGGTTTATGATTTTATAGGAAGTGATTGAGGCTATAATTTGATATATTACAGATAATTGATTACAAATTTATACTCAAGACTGGTGGCTTGAAACATCAGGCATGGCTCTGGTTGATGTTACCAAATGTTGCCTTGATTCCATTAGCCAAGTGAGTTCATCTTGTTTTGCTGAATGCTGAGTCAACTGTTGTACTTAATGTAGTTCTGAGTTGTGATATGCAACAATGGCGATTACAAGTATGCCTTTTAAAACGACATGTTGTTACATAATTAGCAAAATTCTGGATACCTATCCCTTCTTAGTTGCCTTGATTGCATTTGAAATTGAATAGTTCGGCACAAATTCAGGCACTGGCAAATTGCTTTTTGCTTTCCGTATACCGTAGTTGCTCATTATCAGATGTGCAATAGTTGGCCTCTTCAAACAGTTAATAATTTTACAAGTAGTTCTAGGAAGTAGGAACTCATCACACAAATTGAAGTATACAAATAGGCACAGAGATAAGCTTGCAGTCATGTTGCTATGCTTACCATGGAATTTCAACAAGGCGCAGCATACCCTCCACTCATCATGAATCCTAGGCATTTTCATCTGCATATCACCTATAAAGAAGAAAACATGTTCTTTTCTTTTTTTTGGCTCCCGCATCTCAACTTAGTGTATAGTTTCTCATATATATATTTTTTTTCAGATTTCAGAACACATTAGAGGTGCTATACTCTACCTGGATGCTGGATGTACAGAGAGTTTCCAGTTTATTGGGGCATTCCCACTATTACTTGAACTTGGAGTTCGAGCTGTTTGCAGCTTGGAAAACATGTGTTCTCTTGATTCAGTAAGCTAGTTGTGGCATTTATTACCTATTATGTTTTGTAATGATTCTTCTAATATATTATGACTGAATTAATAAGAAATTCTTTGTACTTTGTTATATGTTTTATAATGTTGGGAAATATCACACGTGAATTCACAATTTCACAAACTATGCAACTTTGTAGTTGGACTTAGAGACCATAAAATGTTGATACAATTTAGTATCGTTATTCATTTTTTTATATAATTAGATTTTCTTTTTGGTCTCTTAGTTTTAGTTACACATCTCTTACTGTGTTTATTTTTGTGTGCCATTTTTCATATTTATGTACTAGAAATTCATCTCTATGAGCTTTAGTTTAGCATTCTTGGAACACTACATAAAGTGAGACTGCAAAATACATTGTACTTTATAGATAATGGATATGGTTCCCGAAGCATCAAATTGCCGATTGTTTTTGGGTGTTATATATTAGTCTTGAGCTCAAAGTATATATAATTCTCAACATTCTTCTTTTCCAGGTAGTTGATTGGAACTCAAGTGTTGATTCTGCAAGCAAAATTGTGGTCATCACTTCGCGTTTATTGAGTGATGCACATAGATATGTTTTGCGATGCCTGAGCGCACATCATGGTGTTCGCCATTGCACCATATTTACATCCATCTCAGAGGTATTGCCATGGACTTATTGTTGCCTTGGTTTAATACTTTCTTATTGCCTATGTTCTTTTTCTCATAATATGCTTAAAACTTAACCCAACATTTCCACACCGATTTGGGATAATTGACAGTCTTTTAATTTATGTTTGATGTCCACACAAACTATAGGACGAGTATGTTTCTATTAGTTTTCCTTTCTACACTCTATTATTATTTAGTCCTTAAAAAGTAATTTTTTTACTGATTTGAACTGAAAGGTAAGAAAATAAAAGGGTCTGATTCAGAGTTGGTTGATTACCTTGATGGGAATACTTCTAAAGCTTAATGCTTGATGAATCAGACTTGTTTTCTTATTTTCAGCAATGAGTGTTCTGTTACATTTGCAACTGAAATTTGTCAGTAAAGAAGCTCATGCTGTTAATTTTATTTGGTTCATGACAACAATGTTTACAAACTTCTACAAAACTTGTTTGATTGATAAAATTTATATTTTGATTGCTCAAGTGAAAGTGACATATGTTTCCAAAATATTATTGGAAAATGAAAATGTAAAGTTTATTAGCGTGACTAAATGTTACTACAAACTCCCAAAATAAGTGTCCTGATTGTCTAACAGTTTTATCCCAAGATAAGCGTCCTCTTTCTTTTTTTAGAAAGTTTTTTTGAAGTTAGTTATGCATGAATTACTAATAAGTAGTAATATCCCTATGATAAGTTAGTATCCCTTGACTTTGTTTCAACACATTTCCATGGGAATGCAAATGGAAATATACACCACCAACTAACTTCTCTTTTATTATTTTTCAAAATGGAAACAAAGACACTTATTTGGGGACGGAGGAAGTATATTTTAGTAGTCAATTTTATCGCAGCAATACTGAAGCTATCTAACCATGTTGCAGATTAATCCTATGGAATGCTTTATGAATTGCAGGTAGCTCACTTGGCATATCCAGATTCACCTTTGGGACCAGATGCTTTTATGGAATATGAATCTTTGCTTGTCCAAGATTATGATGAACTTGTTAAAAAATCCGACGCAAAACCTAGAGAGTTAGAAGACAAAAAATCCCAGGAAAATTTGTCCTTTGAAGAAGATGGATGGTCGCGGCTCACTTCCAGTGAAGAGGACATCCCTCATGTAGAAGCTAGCTCAATTGAAAAAAATAAATACGAGGACAATTCAATGGGTTTTGCAGAAGATGAGAAAAAATTGACTGTTTCTGTTCATCACTTCCCCTTGATTTTGTGTCCCTTTTCACCAAGAGTCTTTGCCTTACCATC
Source organism: Pelargonium fulgidum (assembly GCA_036897545.1). Lineage (NCBI taxonomy): Eukaryota > Viridiplantae > Streptophyta > Magnoliopsida > Geraniales > Geraniaceae > Pelargonium > Pelargonium fulgidum. The sequence goes on from JAYMTE010000928.1 coordinate 5,288, forward strand.
AGAGGGATCGGTAGCTGAAGCTTATTTATCAGCTGAAGATGAAGATTCCATCAGTCCTGGATTGCCTCCCTTGAGTACTGGATTGCTTTCAAGTGGTGATGACGTTCCTCCTGGAGCAACCCTCACTGCTCATTTTCTTTATCATCTTGCTACTAAGGTAATATGTCTTATCCATGCTTAAAAAAATAAATATAGTATCTCCTTTCTGCTGGACTTGTGTTCTACACCTATTATATCTTTGTTTAATTTTTAATGTCAACTTTATGCTTATACAAATGCTGTGATCTCTTTAATTTTTCCTTCATCATGACTTCTTTTTTTGTGTAGATGGACTTGAAAATGGATATATACTCCTTTGGTGATACGTCAAAAACTATTGGAAAAATTATGACAGACATGTCAAGTCTTTATGATGTAGGCCGCCGCAAAAGGCCAGCAGGGCTACTACTCATTGACCGCACACTTGATCTGTTAACTCCATGTTGTCACGGGGATTCACTTGTTGATCGTATGTTTTCATCTTTGCCTCGTCGGGAAAGGACATCTTCCGGCCACATAAAAGGATCACAAAACCAACTTAATCTTCGCTATTCTAACCTAAAACGTGCCTCACTTGATTTTGAGATACCTCTAGCAGAAATTGTAAGTGAAAAAGACGACACAACAGATAATTTTAGGCTTTTGGAGCATGTTCAAGCTTTTTTATGTGGGTGGGATAGAAATGCTCCTGGTCAAACTCTAGATGGTCAAACTGTAGATTTGATTGATCTCAGCAGGAAAATTTATGATGAAAAGTCCTGTAACTCTAAGTTTGAGCTTCTTAGTGGGTCCTTTGTCTCCACCGAAAATTTCCATGGAACTCCGTACTTAGAAGCTATATTGGATAGGCGAACAAAAGATGGGGCCATTTTGGTAAAGAAGTGGCTTCAAGAGACGATGCGTCGGGAAAATATATCAGTGAATGGGAAAATTCGTCCAGGTTATGCCACAAAAAAGGAGTTACTTCCTATGATTAGAGCACTGGCTAAAAGCCAGTCATCTTTGTTGAAAAACAAAGGAATTATTCAGCTAGCAGCAGCTGCTGTGACTGCCCTTGATGAATCAATTAGTGCAAGATGGGATGCATTTATCAGTGCTGAGAAGATACTGAGCATAAATGCTGGAGACACGAGTCAGAGTCTTGCTGCCCAAATTGACGATCTTATCAATAAAAGTGCTTTGGTAGGATCTCATGGACAGAATAACGGAAAAGTGGATTCCTCAAAAGGACTACTCTCTTTTCAAGATGCTTTGCTCCTCACTGTTATTGGATATATGTTAGCTGGTGAGAATTTCCCAACATCTGGACCAGATGGCCCTTTCTCTTGGCAAGAGGAACGCATGTTGAAAGAAGCTATTGTTGATGCAATTTTTGAAAACCCTTCACTAGCAGAACTGAAGTTTCTCCAAGGTTTATCGGAAGAGCTGCAGGCTAATTATAACAAAAGAAAATCAACAGAGAACAAAGATGCATCATCAGATCAATTAGACATTGATGATTTTGATGATGATCAATGGGGTAAGTGGGGTGATGAAGATGCTGAGGACAACAATAACAATGACCAAGCCTATAATGACATGCAACTTAAGTTGGAATTACGTGATAGGGTGGATAACCTATTTAAATTCCTTCACAAGTTGTCCAGTTTGAAGACGAAAAATATTCCATTGAAAGGGGGGACTTTTGCTTCAGATAGTGGTTTTGGTGGCGATTCGTACTCAAACAGAGGATTATTGTACAAACTTCTAACAAGGATATTAGGCAAGAACGATGTACCCGAGCTGGAGTACCATTCATCTACAGTAGGGCGCCTTTTCAAAAGTGGGTTTGGAAGATTTGGCCTTGGACAGGTAAGTTTCAATTAATGATTCTATTTTCAGATCTTGCTCAAAATAGTCCATACACAACAACTTCATATTTGAATTGTGCAGGCCAAACCAAATCTTGCAGACCAAAGTGTGATTCTGGTTTTTGTTGTGGGTGGCATTAATGGACTTGAGGTTTGCCTAGTTCCTAATCCACTCTGTTACTGAATTTGAAATTTTTGATCTCTCTTGTATCTGCGTAGTTTCTGAATTTGTTTACCAAAGATGAAAACTGAGACGATCTCTTTATGGATTGCCAGGTACACGAAGCACAGGAGGCATTATCAGAAAGCGGAAGGCCGGATATAGAATTAATCATCGGCGGTACAACAATCTTAACTCCTGACAACATGCTTGATTTGCTATTAGGGCAATCCAGTTACTTTTGAGTAATGTGATATATAGATACAATATGTATAATTTTTTTTCTGGTTTTTGAGGTCCGTTGAGACTGTAACGTAAGTTTCAAATGTATTTACAGTGTAGAGTTTGAATGACATAGATACATGCACAGAATTGGATGAAATCTGTTACCATTGCATTATTGTATTGTTGAGTCATTGGGGAAAGATATGTATGGATATGAGATCATGAGTTAAGGCATTGGGGAATGGACTCACTGTGTCTGTCTTATTCTCAATCAATTATGGTAGTGACTCTGGTTTTGTCCATTTCAAGGTGCACCTACATACCTGAGAGGCTGAGACAGCCAGTGATTTCTATTTCTTTATTTCCAATCTCTACCCATAATCTCATATAATTCATTTTCTGACCCAACATCACTGCCTATCTTTCTTGCATAAACTTAACTGTGCTGCCTTTTATTTTTCTCAAGAGGAAACTTTTTCACCCCTCATGTATTAGGGCTTATTTGTGTTGTTTCCTTCGAATGTATATAAAGGTAAAATATTTGTATTTACAACTAGAACGGGTTAAAATGTCAATATCTACAACATCTGCGGACATTAACATTTTAATGTCATCAACCATAATATCAAAGTAAGAGGAAATTTGGGAATAAAATATCCACAAAAATTGTTGTTGTGAGAGGTGCAAAAGCCACAAACGCCATATTTATTGTGTCCATTTTCCGAAAGAAGGTGGTTTTTTTTTTTTCGGGTCGCTTCCTAAGCAGTCCTTGCAAACTCACAGTTGAAACCTTTAAGTTGTTTTATTACATCCAAATTAATCTTCATTTAAGGGTAAGTCATATTTAAAATTCATCATTCTCTCCAAAGATGTGTTGCGAGCATAGATTAAACGCAAGTGCTCTTTACTTCTAACATACAAACAACTATCATTTTAATCTCTATAGACATTTCATTTGTCTTTTAACATCGACATGTATAATTTTGATCCAAAAAATAAATAAATAAGACATGAGCATGACCATATAATTATTGGGGCGACAACAATAATAATCTAAACTAGAGATCCTCAAGTGCAAAATGCAATGCTCTATTATTCTCCGCGCCAGAAAACAAACACTTCCACAGTGCACACACGCTCATCACTCTCTCTACACATTCTCACACACAGCTTCCAACATGTAAAGTTTTCAACTTTCAAGATCTCCTTCTCTTTTCCGCCATTTCTAGGGTTAGGGTTTTTCAACTTTTGGCTCTCTCTTATGATTGCAATTTCCTAATATGGAAACAGAAGATGACGACTACAGAAGAAGAGACCGCATTGTGCTGGTGGTCATTGTGGTGCTCGCTTCCTTGGCTCTCACTTCCTTGCTCGTCGCTTTCAGCTACTACTGCTACATACGGAATAAAGTCTCCAAGCGCATCAAGCACCTCAGGAGTAAGTTGGGTTCTGCACTTTCTGTTTGGTTCCCGAGAAAATGCGGCAAAGTTCTGTTTTTTTTCTTTCCTGTTTTGGGGTTTTTGGATTTGGGTTTATTATTGCTTGCACAGGCGTGAAATTTGTATGAACTCAGTTTCAAAGCATTTCCTTTTATTTCTTTGATTATCTTTTGTTTATTTTTTAGTTTAGTTTAGATTAGTAACTCACAGCTACACAAATGTTGGACCCAAAAGTTGCAAATCTTTGATGTTGTTATCTAATATTTGCCTATTACTTAGTTTCTAGGAAAAATTGTGTTTTGGAAAAAATAATTGGCTGAGGAATTATTGATTTTGTGTGAAGGGATTGATCACGAGGACAAAGGTGGGATAAATAATCTGCAAATTGCAACAGAGAAAGGGCTTCAGGTGTTCAGCTACAAGCAGCTGCATACTGCCACAGGCAGTTTCAGCAAATCAAATGTGGTTGGGCATGGTGGGTTCGGGTTGGTGTATCGAGGAGTGCTTGCTGATGGGAGGAAGGTAGCTATTAAGGTTATGGACCAGGCGGGGAAGCAAGGAGAAGAGGAGTTTGAAGTGGAGGTTTGATCTTAATTTCCATTTTCTGTTTCATTTCCTTGAAAGGGAAGCATTTTGGTGTTTCGTTGTCATTAGTATTCGATCAATTATGGGTTTGCTGTTTAATTGCTTGTTTATCAGCGAGCTATTCTCTGTTATAGGTGGACTTGCTGAGTCAGCTTCGTTCTCCATATTTGCTGGCGTTGATTGGGTACTGTTCGGATGATAATCATAAATTGCTAGTGTATGAGTTCATGGCAAATGGTGGTCTGCAGGAACATTTGTATCCCATCAGTGGTGAGTAATGGTTCTTTGAGTGCTTTTATGATTTTCTATAATGAGTCAATGGAAAAAAATTATGTGAAAGGTAAAGATGGAAATCCCCTGTGATTAATTTACATGATGGTTTAGGTTGCAAAGTGAGGTCTTGGAAACGGTTGTGTTTCCAACGGTTTATTCTACTTATGTATATTTAATGTTGATAGGTTAATGGTTAATAAACTTTAATATTGCGAATGTAACTACGATTTCCCCAAATTCCCAAAATCATTTTGGGATTAAGAAGAAAATCAAATATTCTGATTCCCTTCAAAGAAATTGCTAAGTATGCAATCAAACCAATCAATGCGTGTGCATTGCATACTTTAAATTTTTCTTGCATTAGACCTTTCTTGTAATAAATTCTTTTTGGCCCTCATCAAAGCTAATCATGTCTCTGCTCCGTGACAAATAAATTGTGCGGTAGGAAATTTTCTAGCTTCAACTTCAAGTAGTAATCTTGTAATTAATATAATTTGGTGTATGGGGTTACTATGCAACATGGATTTCCTATAACAAGGACTTGTCCAATATGCAGGATCTGGTTCTGCCTCCATAAAATTAGACTGGGAAACCCGGTTGAGAATAGCTCTTGAAGCTGCCAAGGGTTTGGAATATCTCCATGAACATACAAGTCCCCCAGTGATTCACAGAGATTTTAAAAGCAGCAACATTCTCTTGGACAGACATTTCCATGCCAAAGTATCTGATTTTGGATTGGCCAAGCTTGGATCTGACAAAGCTGGCGGACATGTTTCTACTCGTGTGCTGGGTACCCAAGGATATGTGGCACCTGAGTATGAACCCAAGAACTCTTAGCTAGTTAGCTTCATTTATTTAGGAAGACGTGTATTTTTTAATTCAATAGTGTTTGTCTGTTGGCTTGGTTGGCTATACAGGTATGCATTAACTGGACATTTGACGACAAAATCAGATGTGTATAGTTACGGGGTAGTCCTTTTGGAGTTGCTTACTGGCAGAGTTCCTGTTGATATGAAGAGGGCTCATGGGGAAGGCGTTCTGGTATCTTGGGTAGGTCCTCTATTCTATTGAATTAATTCCAGCAGCGACTTACTGATTTTTCTTTTATTTTATGAGAATTTGCTCTTTGAATTTTATTTTATTTGCCTTTCTCTACATTTATATTATTCATCCCTAACGTCTTACATATCAAATATGTGTACCTTATCTGTTGTGGGAAAAAAGGCATTGCCCCACTTGACAGATAGAGAGAAGGTTGTGCAGATCATGGATCCCGCTCTGGAGGGCCAATACTCAATGAAGGAGGTCATTCAGGTGGCCGCAATAGCTGCAATGTGTGTGCAACCGGAGGCAGATTACAGGCCACTGATGGCTGATGTTGTACAGTCTCTGGTCCCGTTGGTGAAAAATCACAGGTCAGCGACATCAAAGGTTGGCAGCTGCTCTAGCTTTCACGCCCCCAAGTCCCCCATGACTCCCAAGTCTCCAATGACCCCTGAGCCTCGTAGGGCAAGTACTTGAAACCGAAACTAATTAACCGAACTTAGATATTTGTGTTCCATGCTCATCTAGCGTTGTTGTAACGTTTAGTCGTCTTTTAGTATCATAAGCTAGCTAGCTAGATTATTGTAGTTTTAGGCATTCGGTAATTATTTGGATGGAAAATTCAAAACTGCATTGTACCCGAAACATTGGTGTACGTTGTTGAAAACAATCCAACCATTAAGCTTTATTCCATGTTAATTTTTTAGATGCTGCCATTTATACAGCCATGGAAGCTCTGGTTTTGGAACAGATTCACGTAAAGGAAGATACAGAAATTATGCAGAAAGGCATGCAACTTTGATTGACTTGACCACTATACAATACGTACGAGAATGTCAATTCCAGCTCTGCTACCTTCAAAAATTTGAATACTTCATTGCAAGTGGTCGTTACTTTTATCCGAACGGTAAATTGGTCACAAGGCACATGTGTTTCTCGGAGATAATGAAACTGATTACACATTTTTTGTACAGTTTCTTGTGCGTGAATTTCATCGTATCATGCACTGTGTTTTTCATGCTTACAAAATGAATGTGGACAAACCAGTCCACCGTTACATTAACCACAAAACTAATTACCAAATTATGGAACCAAATACAATTTGAATCCATTTATTTAAGAGATATTTCATTTATAGAGTTAATGACTAAACTCAATCCCGACATTCAAATTTTTGTGCTCGCGTATTTGTTGGGATGTGTATGTATGTTAGTTCACGAGTTGACCGAAAATCTTTTTTTTCTCTTTACCTGTCTCAAAATAAGTGTCGTTTTTTTATAAAGTTAATTATACATAAATTATCATGACTACAATGATACAAAAATAAATATATCTTACTGTTTTTTATTTCTTTAAAATGAAAATAAAAACATTCATATTAAAACGAAAAATATATATATCATACTAACATCTCTAAATTATTCTATAGAAAAAAACACTCATTTTTATACCTAAAGAATTCTTTTTACACATAATTTGAATTTGTTTCATGTAATACATGTGTTTGTACATAGTTGTAGATCTGGTCAAAACAATTATTCTCCCAACTAATTCAACATTAAAAATGCCATTAGCAACTAATCATGCAAGAGTGACATTAGTAAATTAAATTAAAATAAATAAATAAACCAAAGATAAAGACAAAGCCACAAAAGCATAAAGTGGTTAACACATACTTATAATTGCAGCCTAAGGGCATAGCTTAGTTGATTACTTGCATTTGTTTACTCTAATTCTAGCAATAAAAAACACTATTTTCATGTACTCATACAACTCATCATCATGACAGTGGGACCCACCAACTCAAGAAAAAAAACCACTGGTCAAGATCCCATTATTGGGCCCCATGTGATATCCCTGTCCCCATCCGATGTGAAGGTCCACAGCATCTCACCATGCACCTGCAAAGCACCAGATCACACCCATCCTCTCCATCACTACCACTTCAAGACAAAGAACAGTGAAAATATACAGATTAGTAGATAATATATATATAGAGAAGAAGAAGAAAATAATTATAATAATAATTTTAGAGAGAGAGAGAGAAGAAAGGAGACATTTTCAGAGAGAGAAAGGTAGTGTAGAGCTGTACTCCACATGGCTTCTATGCCCTTAGGGCCTCACCATGAAACAGCACAGCCACAACCAGGAGACAATGACCCATTGAAGCTCGTCTCTCGCCGCTCGCAGATGGACTCCGATAAGGTACTTTCGGGTCATACCCACCAACCCCTTTTTGCTGTCTCTGAGCTCTCTGTTTATGTATCTATCGCTACTTTGTGTGTACTTAGATCCTCTTTGATCCAGCTCGTAATCTTCGGTTCTGTTGTGATCTCCGACTTTTTCGCGTTCGGTTTCTTATTTGAAGATCTGGGTCAGCTCGGCGGAGGGATTTTCTGATTGTTTGTCGGGATTTTTTTTCTTCATTTTTTGTGCTGTGTTGTTACTCTTTACTCTTATTTAGTGTGTTATTATTATATATGAAAAATGGAGATATTTTGTTTTTGGTGGGCTGCTAAGGATCTCGATCTCGAGAATGGGCTTGCATGTCTGGCTTGATTTAATGACCGTTTGGATGCGGGGAAAATTTAGGAAAAGAAAGCAAAAAAGGGTACTTGGGAATTTTGTCTTGTTTCTCTTCTAATGTGGTTTTGTTTAGTTTGAGAAAAAGAAAAAGTTTGAAAATTGAATTTTGAATTGTATTTAGTATCTTTGTAAGTTCAAGACACTTCTCTGGTCTTAAACTTTGAATCCATCCCTTCAGTCTTGTTTGGTTTTCTGACCTCTTTTTTTTTTTTTAATAGTTTTACCATATCTTTTGTTATCAGAGTTATTTTTCCTTTTAAGGAAAAAAAAGAAGAGAGGTTGCTATCTAGTTTGTGGGATGAATTTTGGTTTTACTTCTTTTGTCAATTCTGTATCCTAGTAAGATTTATTGGTTGGATTTTTTTACTAGGGTTTTTTGGTTTTGAGTATGTTTCCCCTTTAATGTTTTGGAATTTATTATACTTGTTTCTATCTTGGTCTTTCTCTATTGAGAATTCTATAGTTTTTGCCAGCCTTTTGGCCCTTAACTTTTCCTTTAGGTGAATTGTTCTTCAATCCAGTATGTTTTGCTTCGGGCAGATGATGTCCTTTGATTCTCAGTTCATAGTCCCTTGTTTCAAATTCAAGCTTTATGTAGCATGTGATGCTTCCTTAATAACTATGGCCATCTAATTTTGCTTTATCACATTCATATATCTTTTGGAATCTTTGTGCTTTCGCAGTTCGATTGTCTCCAGTTTTGCCTTCTCAGAAGTCCTTTTGCTTCTTCGGGATATCCATTTGGTAGTTATGTTTGTTTAGGCGATTACTTTCCTAGTTTTAAGACGATCATCAATGCTCCTTCAAGATGAATCTGTTCATTGTTGAATAAAGTTTGCTAGGCATTGCGACACAGGCACAAATTAGTATTAGTGGACATGGGTTGCTTGAGATGGCTGCATATTTCTTATACATAAACATATTTATGAGCATACTTATGTACGTGTCTGTTTTGTTGTGCATGTTTAGTTTGTCTGTGGATGTGATAGGCACTAGGCAGTAACTAAATGATTGTTTTTGTTTTGCATGGTTAGAACAATAGACAGCAATTAATTGAAGAATGATTATTGTCATAATTGATTTTATAACCGAAAGTGATATGGTCATGCTCTTTGGAAGAATAGAATAGTCATTAGAGGTGCAAACAATCTAATGCTCTTTGTCGGGTACAGGTAGGTATGCATGCATGTTTACACGTGTCAAACATGCCGATTATAGATAGGAGTTGTGCTCCGCCTCTCAAAACTAGCATATAAAGATGACTTGTTTTAATTCTTTGTTAATATAATTTGTAGGAAATGTCAGCAACTGTTATTGAGGGGAATGATGCTGTTACTGGTCACATTATCTCCACCACCATCGGTGGCAAAAATGGCGAACCCAAAAGGGTAAGAGCTTGATCTTACTTTTCCCGTTTTATGCTACCATTCTCTTAGCTGGAGTATATTAATTCCATATATATTTCCCTGTATATGCCATTTGTGCTATCATTGAATCATCTACAAGTTAAATGAACATTTGGTTGAATTCATGTTGGTACTTGGTAGTATCATCTTGGTATATAGTTTATGGGGTTTCCTTTTCTATCGTTCTTATATTGAACACCAATTTTTCTTTTGTAATGATGCTTGCAGACTATCAGTT
>JAYMTE010000929.1:0-15130 GCA_036897545.1 Pelargonium fulgidum
TATATGTATTATAACATATTTTTCATAATTCAAATAAATATATATTAAACTAACTCATGCACTTTAAATTATGTAAAAGTTCACTGGAAAATTGTTTGAATATAATTAAAATCTTTACCATAGCCAAATTCAGAATTTTGCTTGAAAATTTGGAAGTGTCAATTTAATGCCATATGTTCAAATGCACTGTGTGTCATTCACTATTTGTTTTTCTTTTATCATTTTACTATGTTCAGTATTTACATTAATTAACTAACTCTAGAGAAGAAGTTGTTATATTTAAATATAAAAAATTTGTTGCAGTGGCAAAAGGGAAGAAGCGAAAGAATGAATCTGGTGTTGAGGTATACATTCAGCTCTATCTTACCATTAAATTCGGTTCTTATTTTTTGTTTTCTGATTAAGTTCACACTTACAGATACACATTATTTTGCATATGTAGTGTCTGTGATGTTGGTCAGTACTAGAATAGCCCTCATAGATTTCATACTGTAAATATCTTAGTGATATTTGAAAATGGATGTTATAGTTAGCCAGAGTGATGGATCCAGTTTTGGTGCCCTCAATTAAATAACTTAAATAATTCATAAGCTTTTCATGATTATTTGCATAGTATTTTGATTTGCATTTTGGACCTTTCTTTTTTTATTCTTATTGGAGCATGATATTTTATGGTGTAGAATAGTGTGAGGTTCTGTCATTTATTGAACTTTAACCAGTGTTATTAAAAAAATTTGAGTTGAGGTGATATAGTTTTCCATATTGGAGGTAGAAATTGAAATTGTTCACGTAATTTGGGAACTTGAATAATTTTGTAAGTTATGGAACTTTTGGTGTCCCTTTAGATTCATTTTATGCCAAAGTCAAGATTGAAGATTTAGCTTATTGCGTACTTAACACTAGAAAATAAGTAAATCATTGTGTTTGCATACATAGACCAAGAAGGATCTTTCATGGGTCTAATTGTGGGTATTCTGTGCTTGGATTTATAGCAGAGAATGTACTGATGACTTTTGAGCTAAAAAAAGAAGTAGGAAAGTTGCTGGGATTGGTAGCCCTATTTTCCTCTCTTTCTGGTCTGTTAGAACTACAGATCTAACATTTAAAGTTTTCTTCTTTTAAAATTATTATTCTGCTAGCAAAGAGAGCAAGATGTCAGACAACCAGCCGAGATTACTGGGCTAAGTTTGGTTTGTTTATTTTTAATAGAAGGACAATTTATCTGTGGAGAAGCTAGTCAAGATCCAAATTCCCTCAGCGTTGAGGAAGCAACTTGTTGACGATTGGGAATTTGTTACTCAGCAGGATAAGGTATTTCTATCTTCTTTTTTTCTCATTGTAGTCCGTTGATGCTTCAAATGCAATTAGCGGAATTGTAATTATAGAATGCTTATTATTGCTGTCTTCGTGCATTTTTATGGTTTTGTTGTTTCAATGGAGATGGTGGTGGGAATTTGGAGGACAATATCTTGTTGTGCAGTGCAACCTTTAACTCAATTCACATTTCTCCCACCCTTTGAGATTTGCCTCAATAAAATTTCTCTAACATACAACTACTAGATTCCTATTTTGTGCTTAAGATTTGAACAACATATCTTTCTGCAACTCTCATCCAAATTTGGAGCCATGCTTGCATTTGCACCATGTAGCTCATTTAAGCAAGCGTAACAATTGACTCCGTTGCAAATATAGCAGAGTCAACCTTGCTATTATGTATTATCAACATATTTTCTATTTATCTGAAAGTGACTGAAACTCTCCACCTCAATCCTAGAGAGAGAGAGAGAGAGAGAGAGAGAGCAGATTGTGACGCAGCTAATTAGGGTTTCATTTTTGGGTAAAGATCATTGTTCTTTTGGTTATTAACAGTAGTTAATTGTTTACATCTTTTTAAACTTAACTGCTTCTGTTCTCTAATATCATTTGAAGGATTTTATATAGAGCTACATATACAAGAATACATGTAACTGAGTCAATAGTAGAATCCTTCTTGCAGGTTCTTAAACTTCCGCGTTCTCCAAACATTGATGATATATTGACAAAGTACCTTGAGTACAGATCAAAGAAGGATGGCATGTAAGTTTCTTTCCCTACCATTTGAAATACACGGAGTTATACAGTAAATTCTATCATTTCCCCCCAATTGATTGTCATTCAGCTTTATGATATGGTTTTAGCTCACTGTAAAATCAATATGTTTTATTTTGTTCTATGAAATATTTGTTGAGTGGTTGCTTATTAGAATATTGTTTGCACAAAAGAAGCTCCTACGCATTCAATTAGACTTGAAATCTACGTTTATTTTATAATTGAGCCGGTCGAAAAATAACCTAGTATTGAAAGGAGCCCCATTAGGAAAGTGATAATCGTGAGAGTAAATTCTTACTTTATGTATAAATGATTCGCACAATATTATGTTTTTTTTTTTTCCTTACTTTTCTGGAAGGAGGATGGAAAATTGAGATAATAGAAGGCTAAGAATGTAAGATCACTCTAAAAAAATAGATGTTTAATGTAATCTTAGTCTTCCATTCTCCATGCCTAATGCATGGCTTAATGATACCCCTTAAAGACATAATCAGTTTGTTAGCTGGATCTTAACTTCCCCAAGATATTCCTGGAGCTTTCCAGAGAAAATTAATCATCAGCAAGGAAAAAAGCAGCTTGGCTTTATAGCCTTATGGCCTTTTGCAAAGTTTAAACTACATTTTTCTATTTGATATGTACAAGTATGCTCCATGTAGATTGGTTTTCTCGGAAATCTCCAAGGACTATTATTATTCTGATGACAGTGCACGTACTATGCTTTTCTCGGATGCAGGATGACCGATTCAGTCGGAGAAATCTTGAAAGGACTGCGATGCTATTTTGACAAAGCATTGCCTGCATTGCTCTTGTACAAAAAAGAGCGTCAACAGTATGAAGAACTAGTGGTAGATAACATCTCTCCATCAACTATATACGGTGCTGAACATTTACTTCGCCTCTTTGGTATGTTCATTCATTAGAGCTGGTGCTTTTTGACATTTGGGTTCCGAATGTGTGCTTATATATTTATTTGATCATAGTACTTGTGCATGCTGATAACTTCTCTTCTCTAAAAACAAAACGGTGCTGTTTACTTCTCATATTACAACCAATTTAGCTGTTATATTAATGAATTTCCATTTCACGTTACTTAAAGTATAGCGAATCCTGATGAAATTTTGTTCAAGATTCTGTTAGATGTTCTGACCTAAAGCAGTTTACTCTTTGGCTGCCGTGGTGACAGCCCTCGCTGAAACTCTTAACTTAGTGCTTGATATAAGGTTTTTGGGTGTTAGGAAAAAGCAAGCCTGATATATTGAGTTGGAGTGGAATAGGATTAAAATAGGAGCAAGGTGTATAAGTTTAGGAGGAGTACTCATTCTTCTGCATCTCTTCGTTGCCTCATTTTGCAATCCTCCGGAATGGGGAGGATCAGGAAGGAAAGAATTTTACGTTTAATCTAACTTTAGAATCCCAGTGTTGTCGTTCATGACAAAGTGTACAGACTCAAAGCATAATGTAATTAACAGTGAATCGAGAATCAATACATGAAGCATCTTAACCCTTTCAGTCTAACAAAACACTGAATTTCAAACAAGAAATAGTAGTCACCACACATCTTTCCCTCCTTTTCTACATCAATTCACTTCAGTTTAAGTTTATATAAAAACTAGCTGTGTACACTTACGAGTTATGAGATATATCTTTCTTGTGCATGCTCCTATGCTCCTAGTTTTTAGAAGTCCTCTTAATATTGCTCAGTTTTCTGGTATTTGCAGTTAAACTACCAGAATTATTGGGATACGTGAACATTGAAGAGGAAACAATGACCAAATTGCACCAGAAACTACTTGACTTTCTGAAGTACGAATCCCTCCATCCTTACTCGTTATAATTCTTTAATTTGTGGGAAGTTTGGTTCTGTTAGTTGAAAGTGTCAAGCCAATCATTATATATCTTCATTAACTACAAATTAATGATAATTCTCGCATCACTACTATTGCAGGTTTCTGCAAAAAAACCAAAGTACCTTTTTCCTTTCTGCTTATGATGACTCTAGAGGTATCGAAAGCAAAGGCAAGGGAAAAGATGACTGAACAAGCTACATAGCCGCTCTATTGTTGTTCTTTTCATCAAATCTAACCTTTCATGCCAGTGGCTTATCGACATCTGATTCAACTAATCCGAGAAGGGAGGTCAATCCAATGTTGTTGTAACAGTAACAGTAGCATTAGTTCATTCTTTTAAAACTGTCTTTTAGTGACATTCAATTCGGGAGTTCACATTGTGCAATGAAGTGAGCTAACATACCATAGACATGTGGATTATTCTGTTTCTGCAACCAAATTGTAGTCAATATTGTCTCAGATACACTCTTACATATACAAGCTTAAAAACCAGAATGACTCATTTATTTTTTAAAGGTATATGTTAATACTTCTCATTAGATAAATAAATCTCGAATTACGGCTTCACGAGTAGCCGGATTTTCAGGCATTTTGTCCCAATAAACTACTTCATCTATCTCCACACTATCTCTAACCAAAAGATGCGCAACATTATTACATTTACGAGGAACAAAAAAAAACAAATAGACATAAAAGAACCAGATAAGTTTTGAATATCCTGATAAATAAGACCCAAGGTAGTAGGAAAACCTTCCCTCACCAACTTAGCATCCGACTCAATGATCACGTGAGTCCAATTCTTTGAAATGAAATGGACCAAGACACCGCCTCTTTTATAGTAAGAAATTTGACTTCCACAACCTCCCCTTAGCCCGACCAGCCGGCTTGACCGCTGCCTAGACCGACCCCCATGGCCGATCGGCCTATCCAGCCATCCCCCCTCGGGTTTTGAGTAGGAAAAATAGCTCCATCAATGTTAATTTTAATGTATTGGTCATCCTCAGACCTCTCTCTATGGTTATCTCGAGAATGTAACATCAACCAAGCCTCTCACATTAATAATGCCATTGTATAGGTCTCCTCCGTCTCCATCCAGTTGTTATTCCACATACATTGCCTTTTCGAAAAGATCCGTTTCGGACCTACTCTCTACCGTCCCAGAGCTACTAGCCACACCCTCCAAACCCAACCTCCGTCATACCAACAAGGCAAAAGAGCAATCAAAAAGCACATGGAAAATAGTTTCGAGATACATACCACATCTCGGGCATACTAGAGGAACCTCCACACGTCGAGATACAAGACGTTTCCTGACCGAGAGACAACCCGATACTGCTCTCCAAATACAATGTTTGATCTACCCTGGACCCGAGTACCCCATATATTTGTGTTAAGTTTCAAAACAACCTGTCAAAAACAAAAGTTTCAAAACAATATTTTTATAATTACTTTAAAAAAAATATTTCAATTTTTTTATATAAAAAATAAAAAAGATATTTCCGCTGCCGGGGTTCGAACCCGGATTCCAGATCTTTAGGAATTACCAGTAGTGCTACAGCGGAGTTGTGTTATGATCTGACAAACAATAGTATATATTCGTAAACGCATTCGCTTCATCTCCCCAACAGTCAGAGATACCGGAAGAGAGAAGCAGAGCTTTCAGTCCTTCACTTTGTTACCATTTCAGTTCCTTTATGGCCTGAAACAATTGTTATGAAACCCTCCCCAATTCTATCCCTCCGGCTCCGACCATTTTCCGATCGCCGCTTCTACTGAGTCGCCCAACTCGACCACTTCACTCACTCCCTCCTTCTCTAAGCCTTGACCGTGCTTTCCATTTCCCTCCCCAATCTCTGTCCGATCCCAATCACGGAGATCGCGAAAGCCATATCCACAGTCATGACTCATGAGTCTCATATCCATCACCAGTTCACCACCACCACTATGCAGAAGGCTGTTGCTGCTCCACGGCTTTGTTTCTGCTCTTCGCTGCATCTCCGTAGTTGCTGCCGTGGTGAAGCCTCTGCAGAATGCATTCCTTCTCGTTGCTTTCCGGCTTGTTAGAGTAAGATTTTTGGCTCCATTGCTCCTCCAGTAGCCTTTTCCGATCACAAATTTTACTTCAACTTGTCTTGTTTTTAGCATTTGATTCTTATTTTTTAGCAGAAATGCTTAAATACTGAACCAAAAATGTATGTGTGAGTGTAGAGAACTAACAATGTTTGCTAGTTTCTACTCTGTGTTATTTGATAAGTTTATGGACTGTCATTACTACAAATTAGAATCAAGTGAGGTTCCTAATATGCACTTCGAGCTGCTAGTAAGTTCTGCTGTATGTATCTTGTGTTGCTTGACAAAACTGTGCTCTAATGTTAGCCAATACTGTGGTTTAGGCATAGAATGCTTTGTGTTTTCTTCATGTTCATCATTTCAGAATAAACTCATATCATTTAGGAGGATTGAGAAATTTTTCAGAGTTATATTGTTAGCATTATTTATTGTTGGATCTGAGTTTGAGTTTTTTTATTTTTGTTTGAAATTATGTACTGATTCACATATTTGATCTCAGCAGCACTAGATGTTATTACTGATAGTGCTGGTGGAACAGTTAACATTCATATTCTAGTGGCTGTTGCAACCTTTGCATCACTGTTCATGGGAAACACTTCGGTAGGAGGGCTACTTGCAATGTTTAATATGGCTCATATAGGTAAAGTTTGAAACTAGCCTATAAAGCCATACTTTTATCGAATATGGGGATGATTTGATCCTTCAATATATGACATGTTCTGATTGCAGCAGAATAGTATTTTACTAGTCGTTCTATGATTGATATTGAAGAGTTAAAAAAGAAAACTATCTAAATTTCATCTTTTTCTGAAAGAGTTCAAAGTAAACTGCCTAATTTCCCTGATTTGACATACGAAAGAGTTCAGTGCTTGATGTAGAAATGTATTCATATATTTTGGTCGTAGCTGGCTAGTTTTGTGATACCAGTACAGCAGAACGTTAACCTTTTTCTTACTAATTATGAGAACCTTCCCTATTCCTTCGATGTGGTTTCCTTGTCATTTTTTGTTAGTAAGTTAGGCGGAATAGAGAACTAATAACCTATCTCTTTGGAAAAGAGGAGCAATAGCATTCAGCTAAAGGGCTGTTGGCTATTACATAATATAGTTAATATCCTTGTTTTATATAAGTTGACACATGAAAGTTTTTCTAACTCCTTTAGTTACTGACTTACTGTTCTTAAGATTGGATTATTGGTATACAAGCCTTGTTGGCATTTAATAGTTAATACTGAAAATGTTTATTGGTCAGTGCTGATAGGATTTTCTAAATATGTTGTTGCTAGTTGCTACCCTTGCCCTACAATCCTATCAAGTGATTGATGCCAAGATTCTTTATAGATAATTCATACTTTATCAGTACATTCTTCATATCTCCTCACAAGCTTACATTTATGAACAGAGGAGCGGCTAAGTGCTGATGTACATTTTAAATGCAATGTAATATATACAATCACATTTTAAGTAGAAAAGTTGGGAGAGTTAAATCAAAAGAAAAGCATTACATAAGTCATTAGATGGCCCTAATATTAGATAAGCATAAGAAATTCGCTCGTGTTGTTTCTATATGCAAAGATTAAGGGAAGTTGATCAAGTGGCCTAGTAAAACACATTTCCCATATAACAAGGAGTTTTAGGTTCATTGTGTCTGACATGCAACCAATTTTTTTAATGATTAACTGCAATCAAATTTATGATTGTGCTTATATAGTTGTAAGAAGCTTATTATTTAAGTTTTCTGATATTCAGCTCTATTTGAATTTCCTTCAAAAGGGTTTGTAAAACTTCACAGGCCACATTTCAGTGGACTAGAATTAACTCTTTTGCAATTTGGATTAAAATTCTACATTTCAAAAGCCTTCAGAAATTTGATTATGCTGCATGGTTGAATGGGGTTGTTTTGATGGTCAAAGGGTGCTTAAAGTGGAAGAGGTTGTGGTGATTTTAAGTTTTGTACATCCTTGGTTCCTATTAACAAGAAATTTTATGCAGGCAACAAAGACATGGAAAGAGTCAATGCTGAGTAAGATCGTGCAATTGACTGAGGAACACCAAATGAAATAATGAATAAACCAAAGCATCAAAGGTGGAGGACAAATTCTGGGATCCTTACAGTAAAGTTGTCGTCTTGCTCTCCTCGGTCTGTGGTCGTTGCTTAACTCATCTGGTAGTTTGGACTAGGTTCATATCATGCTCTTTCTGCTAATTCTCTTAGTAATTGTATTGAAGTGCCTTGTGCTAACAATATTGCTATAAGATGCCACTTGGATTGATTTAATTGTGAGTCTTTACATGCATATTACATGTGTGTGCACTGCATGTGTGCAAGTACTAATCGCAATGAATACAAGTATCTTGCATAAGTGTGCACCATAAATTTTAATGGCCTTATTTGTGAAACCTCCAAGTTAAATTTCAAGGATATGGTTGCTTTCTGTCTTCTTAACTTTTTTATTTTATTTTATTTACGTAGGTCGCGGAAGATGTGTTTACAGAGCATTAGGGCTTAAGGTAGCAGCATCATTGTGTGCCTTAGTTGTGGCTCCTTTGGCTTATCCTACTGCTATTAGTTCCGGCACCAGAAAGGTATCAGGTACTGATATTCATGATTAAGTACTGAGTTTTTGGTTTTGATCTTCTTATATATGAGCATTTTGGAAATAACATGCTCTGTTTGGGAAAATTTCACTGCATATGATGATATGATCTGAAACCATTTGAGGGTGCAATTTGTGGAATTTGGTGCGGTTAGTATGTGTAATTATTATTACTATTCATATATTGAGCCCTATTATATGTGAAGCTGGGCATTCATAGTAATATAATTGTGTTATTAAGTCAAGGTTTTATTACGGACATACACACATTGAATAATTTTGCACATTCTTTTTGGTGAATGAGAATGTATTTTTCATTGCAATGTGTCAATGCAAGTAGAGAACTATATTGCCTTGTCAAGTCTGTCGTGCCAAACTTTTAGCAGTAATGTCAACAGATCATAGCTGTTACCTTTTTCTATAGAATGATCCATGTATATTTATGTCTCTTAGGAAGATACTCTAGATATAACTTTATCATACAAGTTCACCAGAAATAATGAATTGGGATTTTGAAACTTCATATATTTAAGATACACAATTAACTGCAGTCATGCCATGTTAATTGCAGGGCATATTGTTGAAAAGTGGCATGTCTTAGATCCTCTAGCTTCTGGCGATACTATTGCATTTGATAAAACTGGGACATTGACAAGTAACAACTGGGGACTTATGTTCAAGGCAATTGAACCAATTTATGGCCATAAGGTCAGAAACAAGATATCTGATTTTGCTTCATGAGGTTTTCCCAGCTGTGAACAAGAATCTCTTGATGTAGCAGCTGCAATGGTAAAGAGTACTAGTACCACACACCCTATTGTAAGGTACTGTTGTTAGACAGGAGTATTTGTACAACATTTCTGGTGTTCTATTTAGTTAAGGAAAGAATGATCACCTCAAAGCTTTCAATTTAGTAGTCACATCATCTTTATGGACCCTACTATTTTGTGTTATGTGCAGAAAAAAGTAGTTGTACATGTATTTCTAGAATTTTCAATGATGTTGTAGTCCTTAAAATCATCGAGAAACATCAGATTAAACTGTTTTGTCAAATTACCCAGAGATTCAGTTGCCCTCTTTCCATTGCATGATTATGATAAACTCTTGCATGCATGTTTTAAATTTCTGTCTGAGTGTCTACTTCTTGTTGAAACACTTGGCAGTTATTATTGTGTTAGTTGCAGAGTCGTTGTAGACCATAGGGTAGGGAAAGACCTTCCTTCTATATGTATTTAAAGTTTTGAGTATTTAAACTTGTGGTCAGTTTAATCTTTATTGAAGAAATACTATAGTCTGTTGATCGCTAATATTATAATTAATCCTCCTTGTGTACCATTTTTCTCTCATTGTGAGGATCTATTTTGTTTGTCCATGACCCATGCCTATTGGTATTATTTAATACCACATTACGTGTCACCATAGCATAATTTTCTAAAGTATAATTAGGGTATGGTTCAACACTATACTTTGATACTCATTTTGTATAATAATGTTGATGATGGATTGTACATTGTCTCAAGAAGGATCACAGGATTTTACATATACACATCCTTTTTACTATCTTTCCTTTCATCTATATCACTATATGGTTTGGCTATGAGTCTCTTTTCTTCAGGGTTTGCAAACTGTCTTTGTGCCAAGAACACTGATTCACCTTGGAGATAGGCCTTGGCTAGGGGTATCAGAGGAAATAGCATAATTAAAGGACAGAGCAAAGCTTCGTATAATGATGTTAACTGGGGACCATGAGTTGAATGCACGGAGAGTTATGAGTTCTGTAAGGAACAGTAAAATTTACTGCAGCCTGAAAACCGAAGAGAAGCTCAATCGTGTGGAAGAGCATCTCTCAGAGGTACGTGCTGGAACATTCATGTCAATAGTATGAGCCTCTCTTCCATCTGTTTTAGGGTTCATTAACAGTTTGAATTAAATCCTCAAGGACATTACTGCATCTCATTGCTTTCCATTAAGTCAACAGTATATGAATGATATAAATAACATTTATACGGCTACAGTTTCTTGTTCCGAGTGAATGACATTTTCTTTCCGGGAGGGGACCCCATTTACTGCACCGTGGGTCAATAATTTTGACATGAACATAGAACTATATTTCACCACGAACCCTAGGCATTATTTGAATTGAAATCACATTTCCCAAGTGTGACTATGGAAGAATCATTAATGACATGAACACTAGAGACCATATATTGTGAGGGAAAACACGTGGGCTTCGAGGCTGAATCACTGACCATAGTAGATAGATCTCTTATTATTTTGTCAGTTTCTGCTCTTTGATCAATTTATTGGCTGTTTCTGGCTCAAACTTATTGCTTAATGAACGTTGACTTAGCAAACATGCAGTCCTTTTGCATGAAGGTGGAACACTTCTCGTTCGCCATAATTCCGTACGTGCTCTACTGAACCCCACAAGGTCTTGGAAGCCGGAATTACGTCATGATGATATTATGCCGGGATTAGTTTTGCCAAAGCCAACCCAAGACAAACCCACACTGCATCCGACCACACCTGTATGGTTCATTTTGTTTATGTTTTCACATGCTAATCCGTACATGAACGAAGCCATAAGTGGTTGATATTTGTGTATAATGACTTGTAATACAGTGCCAGCCATTGCATGCTCGTATTGGCGGTGTCCCCATCTCGGAAAGCACCAGGACAGAGGGACTGTATGCCAAAGGTATTTTCCCTAATGGTCTGATGAATTTTGTGGGCGGCTTAACGTGGCTTCAACGATTCCAATATTTGTGGGCAAATGTGTCGTTTTAGTATTGCCAAGCCGTGCAGTGTACTTGCAACCATTGGCCCGTGATTTTGAGCGCCATCCCAAGTTTAGAAGGCTCGTTAACATTGAGAAGCGGGAGCAAATCAAACGCCAAGTCCATGCGGACTAGGATACTGGCCTCAAACATTTGGTTACTAAAACGGCATTTTCGTTCACATATAAAAATATATAATGGACTCGTTAAAATTAACGTTAAACCGCCAACAAAGTTTATCCAACCATTGATGGACGACACGTTAATTGTACCGTCCATAGGTTATCTGTTGAGTTATTAGTAAATTAAGTCTTGTTGGCCCAGAGAGTGGAAGCTTGCTGAAACTGGAATCAGAAACCAGTAAGTTCACAGGTTGAATTTGAATCTTTGCTTTACAGTGACCACACTTCTTTAATTGGTTCTAACACAGTGGTCATGCATGCTATGCACTACTTAAGTTAATGAAATCTAGTTCACTTTATGTTTGTTCTCTGGCTAAGCTACTTGTAGGCTTTTGCGCCACGTGTCCATATAGAATTGGACGATGAAAGATTAGGACATTCAATTTGCATGTTTGAATTAATGGCAATCTTTATTTTACTGCTCTCCACCCAATTTCTGTTTTGGAACAGGAGAAGAGAAAAAACCAGCTCCAAAAGAAAGGTGTAAACCATGTTTTTTTTTGTCTAACTGACAACTGCTATATCTAGACCTCACCAACCATATTTGACAAAGACAAAACTATTTGTGTTGCTTCACAACTTCCTAACTGACCTATTTCAATCTTAACTGCATTCATTCAATTTCAACTTCAATTACAATTAGTTGACCACAACTCTTTTATAGATAGATCACTGACTAATTATATAACTGCATAAAAAAAATATTAACATATAACAAATTACTTTATCATCCTATGTTATTGCAGTTATATAGATAATAAAGTATTGAGTGCAACTGTAGAACAAACTATAGAATAACGCATCTTCAAGTAAAGCAAACAAGGACGCAGTAGTGACGATGGAACCAAAAAAGAGATTGTTAATAGCAAATCTAATGATTGAAATCAGCTAAAGAACTCGTTCATCACGTCAAACACTATCTATGTAATTCAAGAAAAATTAAGATAGTTGGATAAAAATTTGAATGGAGTTCCCAATTTTTGTTACGAGGTAATTTCAGATTTGGTTAAGGTTCAAAACCCAAGCCAAGTCCGACTGGAAAAGAGTTCGAATTCATTAGAGTTTCAACCTGTAAATTGAAATGGATGAGATTTCATTTCTTACAAGTTCCGCCCAATTAGATCAAACATTTCCAATTATATGTGTATCTTTTTCACACTAAATAAGAGAAAACAAAAAGATCGAGCTGAAACTTTAGAGCACTTGAATTCAAATTTGAAAGACTTAATTTTTTTTCTCTTTTTTTTTTTGCTTGAATTTACATATGTTTCATTCCGAGATCTGCTGAACAGGAACAGCAAGGGCCAGAGAGATTTCTATTTCCCTATTTCTTCATTATTTTTCACTTCTGCAAGAGCTTCAATTTTCTCTCTACTTTTGCCCATCTCTCTTCTCCTCTATACACTAACCAAAATTATTTCCCTAATCGAAGAGATCTTTGGTTTTTTTTCTCTTCCTCTTCTCTCTTCAAACTCATTTCTACAGATTCATTAAAATAACTAAACTACTCGATCTTTCTGAGCCCAATTCGGTTCACAACAATATTCCTAATCCCATCCGCCGCCGCCTGCGAGCACATTCCTCCGCTACCGCCACTCTGTTCCATTCCGGCCATGTAGCTCCTCACCTCCTTCCTTATCATCTCCTGCAACACAACCAAAAACTCTCCACTGAACGGCACGAACCCATTATCCAAAACTTGAACATGCTTCTGCTGCATCGGCGGCGGCGGCGGCGCCGCCGGCATCAACGAGATCGAGTTCGCCATTTGGGTCGGGTTCTCCGGAACCCGATTCGACACCTCGCCCGAATCGGCTCCTGGAAGAGACAGCGACAGCGAGGTCGGCGGATCGTTGGAAGACGAGGTCGTCTCCACCGGCGGCAAGACGCCGCCGGTTCTAGGCACGGGTCGGTAGACCTGACCCGACGACTTCCCGGGCGCGCTGGAGTCGCTCACGTCCGACCCGGACGGACTCCCCGGGTTCATGTACAACCCAGTGGACACGGCGGCTCCGGCGCTCACCGACCGCTTCAGAGGCCTGGTGTCGGGGCCGCACTCGTAGCCGCCGGCGCTCTCGTCCATCATCATCGACGAGCACCGCCGCTTCAAGGTAGAGTTCCAGTGGTTCTTAATCGCGTTATCGGTCCGGCCGTTGAGCAGCCTCGCGATTGTAGCCCACTTGTTCCCGAACCGCGCGTGAGCCCGAATAATGGTCTCGTCCTCCTCCGGACTAAACGCCCGGTGCTCCACCTGCGGCGAGAGCTGGTTGCACCAGCGGAGCCGGCACGACTTCCCGGACCTCCCCGGAATCGACTTGCTGATCAGCGACCAGTTTCTCGGCCCGTGCTTCTGAACCAGCTGTTGCAGAGCATCGTCTTCTTCAGGACTCCACGGACCCTTGATCCGATCCATATCTTTTCTACTCACAGCCATAACATATAGAAGAAGAAGAAACAATAAAAACAACCTTTGTGTGTGTTTTGGTGGTTGAGGCTACGGAGGTTGTGGAGCTCCGTGTTGTTGATGTTGTGAGCTCGATGGGTTCGGTTTTTTATACGGAGACGGAGAGGGGAGAGA
Source organism: Pelargonium fulgidum (assembly GCA_036897545.1). Classification (NCBI taxonomy): domain Eukaryota; kingdom Viridiplantae; phylum Streptophyta; class Magnoliopsida; order Geraniales; family Geraniaceae; genus Pelargonium; species Pelargonium fulgidum. Next base: position 14,139 of record JAYMTE010000929.1, read on the forward strand.
GAATTTATACAGTGTGTGACCGGTGACCGGTTTGGGAGGTGAAAAGGGTGAGGAGGCGTTATGGAGGCACCGCTTGTTCCAGGCAAGCGGTTGGGTTTGCGATACAGCTGTATAACGGACACGCGTCACGTCGCAGTTGCACTGGTTTACACAAGTCGCTCTCTCTTCTATTTTCATTCTGCTTTGCTTTATTTTATTGTTTCTCTTTTGGTTTACGACACGCTCTCGGATAGGAGCGTGATGGCACGCGCGGTGTAAGGGAAGAGGACAAAGGTTACGGGTCCCCAGAAATGGAGCGTCTGAGATGTGTCCCGAAAAGCGACTGCATTTGCCGTTTTGAAGGGATCGGTTAATTTTGAAACCTCTCTAATATCATCATCTGTTGTTTGTGCACTGTATTTGGACTACACTGCCACCGATCACTACATTTATTTTCTTGTCTTGTAGCAATTGTACATGAATATCCTCTTTTTATTTTGTGCATGTGAAAATATATTACAAGTATCAAACGTTGAGTGAATTCCTACCAGTAGTGTCAATTTTGTTTAAATTATTGAACTCGAGTTGCTGACTATGCAATTTCGTTTAAAATTTGGTTGAGGGAGCTTTAATGTCTTTGTTTACTAATCTGGGTGTTGATGAGCCTACAATGTTTTTCAGAGAATTGATAGTCGAGGCATTGTTGGGTGGTGATGTTGAGACTATTGTGGTGGAGGCTATTTTGATTCCTTATAATTTCAATTTGGTGCTCGACCGAGGTTAGTTAGATATTGTAGTAGAGTTTGATGTGTTTTAGGTGATTCAAATGTTGAAATGTCAAAGTAGAATAAAAGTATCTACTATAATATATTAGTCTGTGATATTCTAATCCTATTAGGCTGCGTTTGATCGTCTGGATTAGATAACTATAGATTAGATAACGACGATGGATTACGACAGATAAGAAATCCAATGGATAAGCAGTTATGCATTCCAACGTTTGATGTATGAAC
>JAYMTE010000930.1:0-15127 GCA_036897545.1 Pelargonium fulgidum
AATTTTTATCTTAACCTGTTTTACATTTTTTTTTTTTTTTTTTTTTTTTTGAAATCATCTAGTCTCAATGTTAATATGGTTTTCTTCTTGGAAGCACTGTTTTACCAATTCTGTTTTCCTTATGCCATTAATGGTAGGATTGACCTTTCTTCACTAGCAGGCTTATTATCATTACAATGTATGCATCCTCTAATTACTTGACTTTATTTTGGATGATAAGGATCTAAAAGTAAATACATAATGCCCATGTAGTAGGTCAAATAACAATGCTGGAGCAGAAAGATGGTAAGAATCTAAAAGTAAACAATGTTGGGGGAGAAAAAATGAAAGTAAATAACTGCGACCTCCCTCAAGGTTCAGGGGAACATCAGTGAGTTCCCTCCGTGCAGTGAAATGCTATGGAGATTCCTTGCTTACTGACAATAGCATTATTTTAAAAAATTAAGTAAAATTAATGATGAAAATGTTACTAACCATGAGTATTGAAAATGGGTAAAGTGATCTTTTCATTTTACTAATGCTTTCAAGAATAAGAGAAAATGATAAACTAAAATAGTGCCAATGAAAGGAGAGAAGGGATATCCATAGCATTTTCCTAAACAAAGAAGTAGATCGTTGGCTTTCTCCAACCTTGGGGAGGTACTGGTTAATTTACTGAAAAGTTAAGGAAATAACTAGTAGCTGTTATCTGTTAAAGTAAATCTTTCAAATCCAAGACCAAATTACTTAAGCTACTTAATCATTCCCAAAAATTCCAGTCACTCAATCATGTAAATATTGAGATTCACCATGAATAGGCAACAAGCTGTATAATGATGAGATGAACTTTCAACAAACATATAGGAAGTTGGGAATTCTGCTTACATTGTCGAATTCAACGGAGATATGTGAGTGTTCACCCATAAACCAAACCTACAAAGTGAATGATCCAACTTGCATTAGTATTTTTAAAAGTAAGATGCCAACCTCATGTTAATAAATATTGTGGGGAGTTAAGATATAAAATGCAACACAGCATATAATATTATCACTCTAGCAGTTCCAATAAAATAGATAAATACCATTGAAGAAAGGGCTTGAAGAGCAGCAGAACGTAGATGTTGTGCCTTCTCACCGTCTCCAACTTCTTGAGCTAATTGACAAAGTTTTGGAATAAAGCCTTCTAAGTTGAACATATAAGTCCCATCATTCTGCAAAATTAGTTACATGGCAAATGTTCAAAGATGTCATTAGGTAAAATATCACTAAGGTTGATAGTAAATTACACTTGAAGCTGAGTTCTGTATTTCGATAACAAAGATATGAAAATCCAACATAACCACCCACCAACTACACCAACCTGATTAATTACAAAGTCAAAGATGGTAAGACATCCTATAATTCTTATTTCATTCTGCCGTGTTTGATCCAGTAGAGTATTCGTTATGCTTAGTAAGCTACTTGCAAACAGGGGCCTGCAAAACTGTTACTAATGAGGAGATGCAAGCAGTTTGTGATAAATTGGCGTGATAATATTGCAAGATGTTGAAGAATAATAGAACTAAAGCATCTGTGAGAGGAAATGAATAAGAACACAAAGATGAAAGATGGTCCAAAAAACTTGACCAATCTTTCAAACAACAAATGTCAATTATAAGACTTTTAGCGAGGCCGCAATACCTCCACTGTGGTTACTGGCCATGATCGCTAAATCTGGGATACAGGGGAATACTTCAAAAGTGAATAGAACAACATACAATGAGAACTAAGAAACTTAAGGGCTTATATGATCAGACAAACAACCAGCAAATTAATTTGTTAACAAAAAAATAGATACAGATAAGGCAAAGGCATGGAAAGATGTGTATAAGATTTGCTCAGTTCAGCTGTAAGTACAAGTATGTATCTGTGACTTATCATAATATAAATAATGTAATATAAAGACATGTCCTCAAAGTTGACTACGGGGTTTTTATTAAAACAAAAATGTATGAACAAAAAAGGAACAATTTAACACCACTTGCAGACACAGCCAGCTTGGAACAAACCCACAAACAGCACAAATTAATCTAAAAAATAAATCAGGAAGTATAAGAAATTGGAAACGTATGAACTCACATTTCCTCCTTACAAGTATTTAGCAACTTCCTGTATATGCACATGACGATTTTTGCACTTCGAAAATTCTCAGCTCTCAATTCCTTGTAACACCTTTGCTCAAGAGAACTTGTAATCTAACATCAAATTAGTAACTTCTATTAACATTTAATAGCGCAGAAATTTATATATATAATTAAATTACATTAAATTTGAAAAAAAAAATAGAGACAATTCAAGGATCACATGGACCAGATATGAAGACATCCAAACACACTCTATAATGGAAACATAAAGTTAAATCAAATTTGGCCTTAGCCCTTAATCGATGATGTCCAAGGGTTAATGATCTGGACAACATTTCAGCGGTTATTTAATCTATACAAGGTCTAACTTGTGCTAGGCAGCACTGCAGAACATCCCAATTGATGCACAGTTATGTAAGAGTTCCATTACATTATGCATAATATAGAAGAAATTACTATGTAAAGGCTTGACATGAGATAATACCTTAGGAACACGCATGGGATTTTTAGCAGCATATTCACACAGTTTTCCGATCTTCCGGTCATTTGGTTCTTCATTCTGCCAAAAAAAAGAAAGATAAATCTCATCAACTTATTTAAGAGGAAAATAAGCATAGTAAATAAATTTGTTAAAAAAATTAAGATATTAATGAACCAAACTTGCACAAAATTACAGTTCGTTTCAGATGTCTCATAATTGCTAGCTGGAAATCATTTACCAAAAGCAGAGATTAGAATACTAAGTTGCTAGATTCCAAATTTCAGGAGCAATAAGTGAAAGCTTGATGATACAGATATGAGGACATGAAAAGAGAATCTAAAGTTGATGCCTTGATGTCTAGAATTTAGCCAAATATTAAGAAAATGCATTAGTTACCCAAACTATATACAAAAACAGAAATAAAAGTTGCAAAGTTGATGACATAAAGTGAAACAAAATGAAGATCAAGGAGATGAAGATAAGTATTCTTATTCTCATTTTTTAGTCCAAAAGGTCAGCAAGTAACGCCTCCTACATTGGCCAAAATACAACAGCTGACAATGTTGCTCTAGTTTTTTTTTTTTTTTTTTTTTTGGCAAACCTATAAGTATATGGCAATGCATTTTTCCTTTCAATCAATCAAGCAAACTCGGCCATAGTGTATAAGAAATCTATACAAAGAAGGTCTCTATTCAGGCTTAAATGAGGAACAAGAAGTAGAAGTAAAACAGCCAAAAGGAAGTGCGTATAGAAGTTATGGCATCTCCAAACTACATGCAAATTTATTACAACTGAGTTTACCTATTTCATATTTCTAGAAGAAGTAAAATAGTGGTAAGATTTCTTCATAGGGTTCAACAAAATGAAAAGTCATAGCTTATGCAATTAGGAGATTACTTGCATATTTAGTCCAATCAATGCAAATAAGTATAAATACATCTCATGGTGAGTTCAAAGCTATCCATCAGTTCAACTCAAGAACCACCAGATTATGATGAAATATACGCAAAACTAGCCTTTCTAATCTCAACAAAGAAAGCAACTCGCATTATAACATTGTTAGGTTAAGCACTTTTGAGCCGGCTCCTAAAATCTTTTCAAATGGGTTAATATATCAATGATCAGAATGTGAACCCATACATTCAATAATCTAAAAAATGAAACATATATACAGAATTCAAAATGCTGAAACCCCAAACTAACCTGGTCTTTAGGAAATATCTCGGCAATGAGATGCTTGTACCTCTTCACGGGCTGCCGGGACCTCGGACGCAATCCCGGACAAAAGCAACAAAGATTCCCACATACCGGAATTACTTGTCTCGAAAGTATGCCCGAACAAACACTCATATTTCAACAACAACAACAAAAAACAAAAACCTAATTAAATATTTACAAATGCCCCAAATTCTTTCTCTATCTTTACAATGTACGCTTTTCTTTCCCTTCTGAAGCAATCGGTGACTGAAATTTACAGCGCCGAGAAGGGAAAGAAAGGCCACCAACTAACCTGGTACCTCTCAAAGCCCAATCACCAGCCTGTGTTATTAACAACAACCTTTTCGTTACAATTAATAAAAATTACTTAAACCTAATAACAAAAAATTAAGAAACAACGACAGCAGCAGAAGCAACAAAACAAATCAACCCATGACGATCGTTGAAAGTAAAATCTACAGAAACAGCTTTGGAGGAGAAAAAAATTGAGAAAAAAAATCTGGATTTTTTTTCGGGGGAAAATATAATAAAAATTACCTCCTGGGATCAAGACATGAAAGAGGTGACCCGGAGGCTGGAAAAGCGCCCAAGCTATGCGAGAATGTACCAGATTTTCAGCATTTTCCACCGCTAAATTTATGATCGAATAGCTGTTTCTCTCTCTCTCTCTGTTCTTGGAAATTTTTTAATCTACATTTCCATATATACTATAATATTTTCGTACGGCGCATTTTTCCACCATTTTCGACGGTTGACGTGTGGGTCCGAAAATTCATCGATGCGGTCCAGTTATGATGTGATTACAGATCTGGGCCGTCCAGTTAGCTGACGTGGATTTCGAGTTGGGTCTGTTTTCGCGGGCAAAAGTTCTGTCGACAGTTAATTTTCTGGTGTTGTGACTTGTGAGCCCATCTGTGTTTAGTACAGCTACAGCCTACAAGTCGGCCCATACGACATCGTTTCTTTCACATCTACCCAAGATCAAGATAGGCACTCGAGATTTATTTTATTTTTTTCAGAAAAATAATATTATGAATTTTTTTGTGTATTTATTCCCGTATAAAAAGTATCTATCTCTCAGTGTTTTAGCACTTAAATTTCAATAATTTGAAAATGAATGAGCCATATAATAAGACTTCAACAAATTTATCATCATTTCTTATCCAATTATTATTGGAAATTCATTTTGATGTAATGTAACGTCGACCGTGCATTAAATGAAATATGAATAATGTTTCAGAGAAGCAATAAGTTTTAGTTAACAAGTTATTTGTTGATACTCAATAAAGACACAATTTTTTTTTTAATTGAGTGGGCGCTCTGAGTCTACAAATTCATTATGTCGGATATGAATGTTAAATCATAAGGTGTCGTCCTTTATTGGCTTGATTAAGTCTCAATCTATAACTATGTGAAAGATATACTTTTTTCTCATGTTGCATGCATTAAAACATGAATCAACATTGGCTTATTCTCTCACCGTCAAAAAATGAGTGTTATTTTTCTATTTTGAGAAAAATTGAGAAAAAGTATCAAAATAAGTGTCATGTGAGTTTGTTAGATCACATGTACTGATGTACATGATGATGAATTAGTAAATGTACAACACTAGCTAACTTTTTTTTTCTCTCAGAATAAAAATAAGGACACTTATTTTGAGACGGATGAGTAAAAAAATTGAAAAATACAATTAACATATAATAAAATACTATCAACAATTCATGCATAAAACTTTATACAGAAGAAAAAGAATGCTCATTGTAAACACTCATTTTACAACAGAGTATCATTCAACATCCTCCAATCCAAAAGTCAATGCACGTTTGTAATTAGTGATTGAAAAATGAAAGTTTCTCTTTTGGAATCACATTCACAATGGAACAAAGGATTGAAGGAAGGTGTAGAAATGATAAAAGGCTAAAAAAAAATAATAATATTTCAATATCAGTCAAATAATTCTACTATCCACATACTCTTTTTTGTATGTTAAAACACGAACAGAGACAGGAACTAGAAAACATCTGAATGCTCAAATGTTTTCTGCATTTGCACTCAACTCTCAAAGAAGATATTCATCCACTTCACCTGTCCTATAAATTTGGAAATTTAGAGAGCAACAGAAAGTATGATAATGCTTCCAACAATATAATGTACACACAGACAACACTAAGCTTTCGACGTACCCCTATGCTCTCGCTCGATGTGCTCCACAAGGGCCAAAGCATCGCGGAATCCTCTACTACACTTTGGGCAGACATCAATTGACAATTTCCGAACACCATTCGCATTACTACTCCTGTTGTGGGTCTTTTCCACGTGATCGATCAAACTTGTAACTGAGGAGAACTTTGCGTGACATTGTGGACACTCTTCCACTAACCCACCTTGACTTCCGCTTCCGTTATTGCTGCTCTGTCCCATCTGCAAGGCTTGGCTAAATTCACTGCTCAACTTTGTCATGCTTGCTTCAGCTTTGGCTCTAACAGATGAAGCTGCATTGAGTAAGCTTCTAGTCCACCTGGATGAAGATGGAGCAGTAGCTTGGTTGGAGTTTGGCACGTCTCTTCTGTCCGTGCTTAAGAGACTCCTAAATGGGAAACCTGTTTCTGGTTTCTTAGGTCCTGGACATTTGTGGTCAAGTCCGAACCTATGCTTCAAGCAATGGTCAATTGTGCAGTCCCTGCATTTGATTGTGTTGGAAAAAGTTAAGGCCTCTCTGCAGCCAGGTACAGGACATTTTTTCTTTTTGGTGACTTTCTCATAATTTGATGGATCACATTCGGTATTGGAATGCTTCTCCCAACATATATTTGGGTCCACATCAGGAATAAGCCGAACGCCTTTGGCACAAAGAGGGCAGATCACGACGGTAACACCCTGATAATAAGCTTTTGGACAGTTGTTTTTAATGTAGCTTGGGGCCTCCAAACAGAATCCCTGCCATAAATTGAACACAAATTGATAAACATCATACAATGTGAGAAAAAAAAAAAAACTGAATAGATTAATGGTCTGCAATCAAAGAGATTGCATAGCACACAAGGCCAAAACAATAAAACTAAAAGCTTGTGCTGAAAAGAAAAATGTAAACTTTATATCCAAAATAGGACTGAAAGATAGAAATTAACAAGAAACACTGGCATTTAAAAATATATATATAGTAAAAACACACACACAAAAAACTGGAGTACTTCAACAATTCCTAATACTCTAAACTTCAGAGGAAAGCAATTTGATTATTTCAGATGCTGCTAAAGGCATATAGGCTTATTTATTTCAATTGCAAATGTCTAAGTGAAGAAATGAGGATCAAGCGAAGAACAGTGAATGAGTGAACCAAGCCTTCGACAATATGGTGAACAGTGTCATTGTATGAATCTAAGCATCTGGAGAGGGATACAGGTAAGCAGAGAATTTGTTTACCATGAAAACAAAATCAGAAAAATCATGATGTTTTTTGCAGTCATCTACAAACTACTATAAACCATATATCATATGAAGCAGATGAAGAATGTACAAAGCATTTAAAATAATGAGATCAAATAATATGGCCTTGAATTATCAATTGCATCCAACATTCTCACAGTAAAGTGCAGGTTCATACATATCACATAACTTTACAATGCTCATAAGCACACATATATAATGAACATATGCATACAAAGAACCAGATGGTAAATCAACTTGTTTTCCAGTACAAAAAATAGTCCCTAGTCTGCCTTCCCCGATTACCAATTACATGCTTATCCAAATTCACTTGATTATTTTGCTAAATGTGAAGGCAACATCATAACAGATAGGTTTATATTAACAGTAAAGTTGTACTTCCTACATAGACAACCTACTGCATGTATGTAGAGTGTCTCCACAGATGAACAAAGAATAAATGCTTACGGACCCAATAGGAAGCAAAAGACGGTCACGTGGAGTAAATCTAAATTCTCTAATTCTGGGGAAACATGCTCACAAAAGGAGGCACTTCAAAACCATTAAATATGAGACCCAAATTACCATATATATATACACACAAAAATAGCTGGGTAGATTCATGCTTCACAGAAGATAGCGTAGCTTAATTAAAAGTTAGCAACAAACAAATGGTACTAAAGAAAAAAATGAGCTGAACAATACTAAGACTCAAGACTCACATTGTTAGCTAAACCGCCCTTAACTCAAATGATCAAGCATTAGCTCCTTCCGAGACAACAACTCAATCTACATTATCTGGACAAACACCATCTCCATAATTAAAGATACAAAAAAACCCCAGTCTCAATTAATTAGCTCACCCACTAAATCATTTTTTTTATTTTTTTTTACTAAGCTCAATCATTTAACCAAACCAAAAACACTATCTTAAAATAAAATAAAATAAAAAATCCCTTTTGCTATTGACTTGCAAAGAAACAAAACAAAGCACAGACTGAAATTGAATTCACAAATGAAACCAAACCATAGCACCAACAACGACGCCAATTAGCAAAAACATAAACTTTATAACATCTATTGGTGAAAAATTCAGAAGAGAATAACAAACCTGGCGGCATCGGTCGCAGGTGAAAGGCAGGAAGTCAATCTGCTTGCATATGTCAACGCTGCAATGCTTACCCAGATCGGGGAATTGTGGAGTTCCCATTAGATTTCAATTCCCAGAATCGATAGAATTGAATTGTAGAACGAAACACAAAGAAACAAATATAAAAAATTGAGGAGTTGAATTAGAACAACAATAACAACAACAACAATCTGGAAATGGATTTGAATGAAACTTTCGAATTCCGCGAAAGGTAGAAACCGCGGAATCGAAAGTGGAAGAGATGGGAAGAAGACGAGTTGGTGAGACCTTGAAACAGTCGCCGGTCGTCCCTCCCGAGTCCTTCCTGTCCTGGCCTGTCTGTGTTTCTTTATTTTCTGTACTAAATAATTATATTTTGATATTTTCCCGTTTACGTTTTGGTTTTGTACTAAGCAACGAGAGGGAATGGACCAGTCAATGTATCGGGTTTCGACCCATAACCCGCGCCGTATCCGAAGACTCGGTCTCAACTAAGAAGTCTAGCTCCTCTTTGCATCCGGTCTAGTGGGATTTTTATCCCCTTTTTTTTCTTCTTAATACTACTGGGTGTTTTAAGTAGGTATGCAAACTCGCGGTTGTTATTTTTAAGTTGTTTCTAAACTAATCTGTATAAGAAACAATGTTATAGGTTGAAATTTTCACCTCTATCCATGTTATATTTACTCTTATTTGTCTAAGTAGTATTTTAACTTGGTAAATTTGTAATAATAATAAGTGTCTATCAAACTTGTGAGATTTTATCTCTTCTAAAAGGGAGACATGTAATTGGAATACGGATTCTAGAAGCATTCTATGCAGCTTTATTAGGCAACCAATTTGGGCATATAAAAAAGAGTGATAATAGTTTAATTCACAAAGTTGTGCTTTAGAAAAAAGATTCTGACTTGTGGATATGGAACAATTTGGGAGAAAGACTAGAGTTTCTAGGACCTTATACTCTCTAAAAGTAGGTGATGGAGAAAATACTTGAACTTTTAAAACAAATGAATTTCTTCGTGTTTGATTACCCCTAATTGAAATTCATCTTTGTCGAAGGAAGCGAAAGTTGGTGACCTAATTGATAAGCACAAGACAATGGAAATATAACATAATCAAATAGTGGTTTGAGAAAAATATTGTATCCCAAATTCAGAGGATTTGCAATCCTTCCAAACTCAAAAAATAACACTATCAAAATGAGTTGGGACCTGATATGTAGATGGGAGGCAAGCATGATGAACTAGGAAAATACAAATAAAAAGGAGCATGAAAGTCGGAAATTTTTTGTGTGGAAATGATGTTACAATGCTCTGCCGGTGAATCAAAATTGTCATATATAAACGAAACTTTTTGCCCTAAGAAGATGTTTAAAGTATGATGGCAGAGCCGATTCTATTGCTTCATTTTACCATGGTTCATCTTTATTCTGGCAGGTACCGACAACAAAGTTCTTAAGTAATTATTTGTAAAACTATGAGAGTTGAGGGAAGATGAAAATAGAGTTTTATTCGAAGGAGAGCACACTACCTTTCACCAAGCTTTAACTAATACTTATCAATTAGTAACCCTTCTGAACTCTCAGGAAAATTACAATTTGCAAACTAGTAGTGACATTGTTATCAAATAGTGCTTTATAGTATGTGATGGATCGTTCTAAGATTGCAAGGATGGTTTCGGATGAGATCTAACTTTTACAGTGGAAATGTTTGGAAATGAGGTTGTGGGTTCTGTCATGTCTTTGGAACCTTCTTTCAAGTATTATTTATTAAAAGAAATGACTCAATTCTACTGTTCTATTTTTAATGAGATTTTCGAGATGAGTCCGCAATCAACCACGTTTAGAACCTTTAGGCAGTTTAACTTCACCCACATTAATCCCCAGTCGAACCAGGAACTTCCAGTTTAACTTCACCCACATTAATCCCCAGTCGAGCCAGGAACTTCCACCACGAGCACTTATCTACCCACAGCAACAAACAGCTCCAACACCACTAGAGCTAAAAACACCCAATTTGTGATATGCTTAAAAATTCCTACATAAATGTTAATAAACAGTAAAATTGTTTGATTAAAAAGGCCAATGATCTTCTCATTTCCTCCAAACAGCAAAATGCTTAGAGAAATTTTTAGAAAACTACACTAACAGACTGAAATCTATAAGAGGTTCCCACAGAATTAATCAACATGAGACCGCTAATACTAGAAAGCAAAATCAAATGTTTGAGATCAAACCTGGTCTGAAATTCAAAAAACTAAACTTCAATCCATTACACCAGAAGTTAATTATGTAATCAAAATTTAAATCCACAACATAGAAACAACTCAAGCAGTTTAACAGAAAGAGTAAAGGAAATAAATTATCTCAGATAGCATCAAAAGCATAAACTGATAATAACCTATACGAGTCCTAACAAAACATTCTCTTCAGCTTACGCTTCAACTGGCTCTTCAAGAATCAAAGCCTTCACGGGCTTTGCTGCCAAAAGGTCAGTGTGCTCTTGGAATGGAGACTTGGTAAAGCGGGTCTCTCTCCAGAAGTCAGGAGTAAGGAACCCATAAGTTTTCAACAAGCAGTCAAAGGTAGCCTGCAGAATAGTGAAAAGCAATCAAGGAAAAAAATAAAACCATGGTTTAAAACATAAGATACATAATACAAGAACAAATTAAACATAAAGAAATTATCTGTAATAATGAATTATCATATACAGATTGAGTAGATGAACTTGAAGCTAAGGCCAACAGGTTATCGAAACAAAATAGAAATCATCCCTATGCCCCATATTAATACCCCATTTTCTTGCATTCTTGTTTAAAAAAAAAAAAGTGTCCTCTTTCCAACTTAACAAGTTGTTATGCATAAATTACTAAGAGTGTCTGCATAAAGAGAATAGCTAATATCCTTTGAATTTGTTGGCAGAACTCAAGGACACAAGAGGAAATGTGCATCACAAACTAACTTCTCAATTTATATCAAAAAGGAAACAAAGACAAACAATTTGAGACGGAGTAATAAATCAAAGGGCAAGCTAGGATAAAGTTACCACAGACAGTAAATAAATTGACAAAATATTATATATTCAGTTACATATTACCAAACTATAATTTGTATAGTTTTTATTCAAGAATGGGAATGAGATTCTGATTCATTCATGTTTAGAATATAACTATTTGCCATTTGGTCATGGGAATGGGCAACCCCACCTAAATAACTGGTTCAGGCATTGCATGGTGGTGAAGGAAAAGAAAATGCTATTATAAGATGTCATTGAAACTAAATTACACAATATGACAATCAAATTTAATATATAGCAAGTACTTCAGTAAGCAAATTGAACAAATATAAAGACAAAATGAACAACAAAAACGAACCACAACAAATATAAATGATGATGTTGTCAACATGATTATCAAATAGTGACAATTCAATGTTTCAGAGAAAAATCAATCTGATTCAGCGTGCTTTAACAACTGAAATGACCACTGGTATGCAAAATAAGAATATTGACTTCAGATTATTATGCATGTCCAAGTCATTTTATAATTTGCCTATCACAAACTACAAAAACTATGGAATTTAGCAACATTTCATTAAAAATATACTTTATTTATCTAACTGAAACCTAAACCCATCATAACAATAATTAAAAAACTCTCAAATGGAAACACTGTCACACAATGTAAGACTATACCTCAGATTAATTCCCAAAACAGATACACATAACTAGATAGTGAGCATCACAATCACTCAGTTCATATTCAAATATAAAGCAATTCAGAAGGATAAAAACAAATCAGATCACGGTAAAACTTAAAAATTAATAATATGCATCATCAAATTAACAAATCAAATCAGCGCAATTGCAATAATTAAACAATATTCTGATAGATCAAACCTTGACAAAGTTTCCGAGGGTCTTGGTAGAGCCCCTGGATGATGTGAACACATCCTCAATACCAGCAAACTGGAGGACCTTCTTGGGAACCCTAGCAGCGACAATACCAGCACCACGAGGAGCCGGAACCATCCTAACCGTGACGGAACCACACTTTCCGGTGACCTTGCAGGGCACAGTGTGTGGCTTCCCGATCTTGTTACCCCAGTAACCCCTCCTGACGGGAATAACAGTCAGCTTAGCCAATATGATGGCTCCACGAATAGCAGTGGCCACCTCCTTACTGCACTTGACTCCGAGACCAACGTGACCATTACCATCGCCGACAACGACGAAGGCCTTGAACCTGGTTCGCTGACCGGCACGGGTCTGCTTCTGCACAGGCATGATCTTCATGACCTCGTCCTTGAGGCTGGGACCAACAAGAGTGTCGACGATCTGGTGCTCCTTGATTGGGAGCGAGTGGAGGTATATGTGTTCCAGGGATTGAATTTTACCTTCCTTGACGAGACGTCCGAGCTTGGTGACAGGGACCCACTTCTCCTCCTCCTCACGGCGAGGTCCGCGGCGGCGACCGCCACGGCCACCACGGTCTCCGCGGGCACGGAAGCCGCGGCCAAAAGCGCCTCGTTCTCCTCCTCCTCTTTCTGCCATTGTCGGTGATGCGTGCGGCAAAGGTTGCAGGTTATGGGAAAACCCTAGCTGTGGAGAGAAATGGTGTACGATTGAAGGAGAGTGTGTGGGGATAAAGAATATAAGTTTATATATATGGTGAGGAGTGGGCGAGAACTAGGGTTTTTGGTGATCTTAGCTCCTGGAGTGTTTGGTTGCGGGGAAGGATGTGGGCTGTATCTGGATTTTGATTTCTATGATAGGATTATAATTATCCTGGTGTGAAAGCCCAGGTGTTTTGTTTGGGCTAGAAGCCCAACCCAGGCCTTTGTTAGGTGAAATATTATCTACCCACTAGGCAATGATTTACACAATTTATTTTTCTTATCAATTAGACTTCACAATTCAAATCCTCTGCTCATCTATGTTATATAGGGGAGAATCTTTATATTATTGTATTAATGTTATATTGATGGGTATGAGGGATTTAACAATTCTAACAGTGATGCTGGTTTTGTTGTCAAAGATCACTATGAAATTTGGTTAGTTGGTTATTCGACAAAACTAGGACTTGTCTCTTCTTTACTGGTTGAGTTATGGATAGTTTGTGATGACATTAACATGTGCCTAAGATTTGGATTCGTTAAAAGTCATTTTAAAGACTGGTTTTGAGCTTATGCCCTTTGGTTACAGTATACTATATATGGGCGTCTTTGATTAATGATAACAGGGTTAAGAAAGAGCTTGTGAAACTACTAAGGGTGGCACAGTTGGTTATTCTAGTTGTGTCAGTGGGATGAGGTCTCTGGATCGATCCTCACTCAACACATCCTTGGTACGGTAAGGTGCCAAAAACTCTAGGCTAATGTTAAGAGGTATTATCTATTTCTAAAACACTATTGTTTCGGGTGAAATATTGTTTCGGCTTGTTCCAAGAGAAGCCAACTTTGTGGCCGACTACTTAGCCAAAATTCATTCATGTCATTCTTATATATTTTTCAATAGCAATATGATGGTTGTTGTCAACTATAATCGTTACATTGATAAGTCAAGTTTAAGATTTGAGTTGATGTTCAATTTGAGATGTTTAGCACTGAAGTTGGACATGTTTTAACTTTTAACCACAATATTTTTTCTCACTACGAATTTGTGGGGGGTGATTTTATGATATTTTGTAGAGTAATAACCACCTTAGTTCAACACTCTTCAATCTTATTGGTTCGATTTGTGAATGGATACTAGGACTATAACTATGTTGGATTGGTTCCTTTAAATGATTGAAGTTCTAAGTTTAGAACCTTATAAGCCCACATGATTTTGTAGAGTAATAACTACCTTAGTTAATGCCTAATGGTGTATTTTTCTCATTATACGAGTCAAGTGTTAAACTGTTAATTAATTTGTGAATCTCATAATCGACAAAATAAGGGAGAATGCATCAAATTTAAATACAATTTTGTTCCTTTTTTGTCGGTAAGTGATGGATCTTGTTGTGTAAGTCTCTAGTGATTTATTGATGAGCCACGAATAAAGTTGGGCTAATGCACTTGGGTACATAATTTTTACCAACTGGGCTAAGAATTGGGTCCAAACTTCATAAAGTTTTAACTTTAAGTTTCAATTAGAGCTGACAATTCGTGTGTGCGTGTCATACTAAAAGGTTGTGTGTATTGCACAATCCATCATGAACACAACATATTTTTAGTAATCATATCGTATAACCCAACACAAACACGACACGATCATGAACACAAACATGACATATTTAACATTTAACACAATAAGTAAATGAGTTGTGTTGACACATTTAATTATGCGTCACAACACGACTAATTAACATGCGTGCGTATAACACGGACACAATTACTAAACGTAACACATTAATTTCGTAATTGCTCACGACACAAATTGCATGCTCTACTTTTGAACATGAAGAGAACAGCATTAAACCAAACACACTAAATTTCACATTATTTTACATTGAAACTAAAAAGAAAAATATCACGTGTGAATCAGCCAAAAACACTTATTTCATGAAATTTTCCATTGGAACTCAAAAAGAATAATTGACTAAGGTTTGTTGGGAGCAAATCTCAAAAGAGATGAACTCCTCCAAAAAGAGTCGTATGCCGCTTATTGCATCGAGCGCACGGTATTCTTTAGTAAAAGGCGAAAGAATAGTTCGCTTTGCACTTAATGCACGGCTGCGTGACTTTAACGACCATCCTTCACTCCCTTTATATAGCAAGTCTCGCGCAATATTTTC
>JAYMTE010000931.1:0-15121 GCA_036897545.1 Pelargonium fulgidum
TCCAGTACCTAAAAATATTGATGTGCTTTTGGTTGAGCAAGAGGTGGTTGGCGATGATAAAAGTGCAATTCAAGCTGTTGTTTCTGCTAATGAAGAGCTAGTCAAGCTTCGAGAAGAGGTTGCGGCTTTGAACTCAGCTTCTGCTGAGGTTGAAAATGAAGACGATGCTAATTTAGATGATGTGGGAGAGAAGCTGGCTGAATTATACGAAAAATTGCAGATTTTGGGGTCGGATGCTGCGGAGGCTCAGGCGTCTAAGATTCTTGCAGGTTTGGGTTTCACGAAGGAGATGCAGGTCCGTTCTACTAAATCGTTTAGTGGTGGTTGGAGGATGAGAATTTCATTGGCTAGGGCACTTTTTGTGCAACCGACTCTACTGTTGTTGGATGAGCCCACCAACCATCTCGATCTTAGGGCCGTTCTCTGGTTAGAAGAGTACCTCTGCCGATGGAAGAAAACTCTCGTTGTTGTCTCACACGATCGAGATTTTCTCAACACTGTCTGCAATGAGATCATTCATCTCCACGACTTGAAACTTCACAGCTACCGTGGGAATTTTGATGAGTTTGAAGGTAATTACGAGAAGCGCCGCAAGGAGTCAAACAAAAAGTTTGAAACTTATGAGAAGCAACTCAAAGCTGCCAAAAAATCTGGGAGTCGGGTTATGCAGGACAAGGTTAAAGATCGAGCTAAGCATGCTGCTGCCAAGGAGGCATCAAAGAACAAGGCAAAGGGCAAGATTGATGAAGATGAGCCCGTATACGAGGCTCCAACAAAGTGGAGAGATTATACTGTGGAATTTCACTTCCCCGAGCCTACTGAGCTAACACCACCGCTCTTGCAGTTGATTGAAGTCAGCTTCAGCTATCCAAACAGGCCAGATTTCAGACTAGCTAACGTTGATGTGGGTATTGATATGGGAACTCGTGTTGCTATTATTGGGCCTAATGGAGCTGGAAAATCCACTCTACTGAATCTTCTGGCTGGCGATTTGGTTCCAACCGAAGGTGAAGTAAGGAGGAGTCAGAAACTGAGAATAGGAAGATATTCACAACACTTTGTGGATCTACTAACAATGGATGAAACACCTGTCCAATACCTTCTTCGGCTTCATCCCGATCAATCGGGACCCAGCAAGCAAGAGGCTGTTCGTGCCAAGTTGGGGAAATTTGGATTACCTAGTCACAACCACCTCACCCCAATCGCAAAGCTATCTGGGGGACAAAAATCCCGAGTTGTGTTCACTTCCATATCCATGTCAAACCCGCACATACTGCTATTAGACGAGCCCACGAATCACTTGGACATGCAGAGCATTGACGCACTTGCAGATGCGCTGGATCAGTTCACTGGTGGAGTCGTCCTGGTCAGTCACGACTCTAGGCTCATATCACGCGTATGTGATGACGAAGAGAAGAGTGAAATCTGGGTCGTGGATGAAGGAACTGTGAGCTTTTTCCCGGGAACCTTTGAAGAGTACAAGGACGAGCTACAAAGGAAAATCAGAGAAGAGGTCGATGAGGATTGATGAAGCTGCTAGCACACCTACGCGTCTTACTGTCAAAGTGATATTACTTTTCCTATTCGTTTATACAATTTTCGTAGTTAATGTTGTGTTCTATTCAGTTTTTGAAGAAACTTTCTTCAGACGGATCCATGTTCTTGTTACAAATGTGAGTGTATTAACTTGTATTTCAGATATTTGGGTCCAAACCCTATAATTGGTTTTAAAATTTTGGGATTTGCTGTGTTCATTATGGAATAGTTTGGGTTTTGATGGATTGAGAATTTGATTTCTGTAGTGTAAGTGTGGTTTGCTACAACTTGGCTTTGATAATTTAAGCTGCAACGTCATATACTTAATATAATGCTATATATATATATATATATGCATATGGGTTCTGTTTCATTCTGAAAGAGAATTGTTGCTCACATTATTCATTTAGTTGGGAAATAAGATATATGATATGCTAGTATTTTTTTAAATATTTCATATTTATTCTTTAAATATTGAATTTGTTCATATTATTTGCCATTTTAAGTGATACATCACAAGAATTTTGAACTTATTTCTCCAATAGTTTTGACAGACAAAATTTTATTCTATATCGTTATTTATTTTTAGATGATGATGATGATAATTACAATATTAACGAGTTAACGAAACCGGGGATATGGTGTTACAACCCGAGAATTGACACATTAAGCTACACTTTGATTATAGAGATTGAAACCGACAATCCGTTAACAATTCTATAAAAGGACATCAAATCCAGTAACAAACCATCTGACAGTGATACCATCGTAGCTACGGATATCAAAAACATTGAGCTGATATTCTTTCATTAGCAACAGATATCAAATCAAACGTCATTTTGAGATTGAAACCAACAATCTAATAGTGGTACTATCGGATATCAAAAACATAAAGCTGATAAGAAATATTTCATAATTACCGGATAACAAATCAAACGTCATTTTGAGATTGAAACCAACATTCTAATAGTGATACTATCATAGCTACGGATATCAAAAACATCAAGGTGATAAAAAAAAATCTTTTGTTAGTAAGGATATCAAATCAAATGTCATTTTCAGATTGAAACCAACAACCTGATAGTTATTCAACTATTCTTCTCAAAATTCAAGCAAATTTCATTCCAACATTATTGATCAAGAAGAGTCATTATATAACCAAAGACGAGACCTAAAAATGTATGAAACTTGGTAACAAAATTTTTCACATAATATAGTGTTTATACATGATCATCAATAAAAGTCAAATAAAATTGGCAACAGAAGAAAAAAAAGTACAACATGCTCTGGAAATCAGCCCTACAAGTATTTTTCTACCATTACTAGAGGGTCAAAAATAACAAATATTGAAGAGCTCCATTAGACCTAAAAAGTACCCTCAAATGCAAAAAAGAACCCATAGAGCAAACGAAAAGCTCGACCCTAGAGACATAATATAGGTGAATTATACACATTTGCAGAAGGAATGCATCTATCGGCCAAAATAAATATTGATATCGAAAGTAAAGTCAGCGTGCACAAAACCTCACAAGGATGGTCTTTTGATGAGGCGTCAACTGATTTCCTCCAGCAAGTACATTTCGAAGGCATTTCTTGATCTTGTCTCATTTCATTCCATATCTCGGGTCAGATGGTGAGGTCTTTGAATGCTTCTAATTTTCCATTCGATGGAGGGTTGGTTGCGCTAGGACCGACGACGGGATGGTTCAAGCCCCCGTTTTCTATGTTGTTGCTTACCTGGTTATATGCTGAGTTGGGAACGGCGGAGCTCTTGTGTCCTTCAAAGTATGATGAGTAAGGGAAGTACTCGGCACAACGAACCTTCCATCCTACAACATAAGAAAAATCAGTAGTGAGTGCATGCCAAAAATTGGGCTTCCTATTACCCAAATAACCTTTCAACTTGGCATTTGACAGTCACATCTGGTCACTATGTTCACGTCAAGAAAGCGATAATACGAAAAGAAACATGACTGACACTGCAGTGCAAAAAAATAAAAAAAAGAACTACCCAATTGGTGCAGCTATTCATTTTTTTTATTCTAGGAAAGACTAACAAATGATCACTCAGCTAATTTGATGACAAAATGGTCACTCAGCTATTGAAAGCCGACCATATTGGTCCCCGACGTAAACATATGTTAGATATTAGTTCCAATCTTATTTTATTACTTTAATGACACGTCATCAAAACTTGCAAAAGAAACTGTCGGAAGTTAACAGCAGGGACCATTTTGGTCAGTACTCAATAGTTGGGCAACCATTTTGATGAAATAAAATTAGTTTAGGGACCAAATTGATCCAACTCCTGATAATTCAAGGGCCAATTTGATAGTTTATACTTCAATCTAACAACAATAGGCATTGAGAATGCATTTTGAGTATTAGCTGGTTTAATAATTTCCACGATTAACTGTCCCAAACAAGATGCATGGTCATAACATCCTTTCTATAAAACCTCATTAATTTGTAAAACAAACCATAACGTTAAGATTTAAGCTTTTGCCAAAGGCCATTTTAATCTAAAGAATGAGCATTATACATTTCTATATATCCAACATATACAGTGAATGATGCAGACCCAACCAAAAAATCACCGGAAAATGCAAGACAAAAACAGCAAAATGACTATAAAATGCAGAAAAGTTAATCTAAGTGCTTGATACATATTAATTGAATATCCATGTAACAATCAAGGCGCAAAGTTGATGTTGAATATTCAATAAATTTGATATGAAATGTACTATGGTACAAGACATGCAAACTTCAGAAACCATTTGAAATGTATATCATTTTAAGGCCCGTGTATAACCACCCAATACTGGTACTGCACACAATTAAAAAAGTAAAAAGCAAAGCAAGATACAGAAAACTTACTTAATGCAGCATCAGTATCACAGAGATCTGTTCCCAAGAGTTTGTGCACTGTAATGCAGTCTTTGAGTTTCCATTCGTTCACGGGTCCAAGTGCTCCATTTCTATTAGTATAGAAAAATGAAAGCTTTAATTTGAGATCTGTCCTTCAGACAATGTGCAAGAATACAGCTTTTAAGGTAGAAAATAAACTCGGTATATTGAAGGCATTACGTTGGCACTAACTTGTTGGTAGAGTCCTCAATTAGTTTCACAGCCTCAGTCTTCTTGTCAGATTGCAGGGTATACAACATTTTTGCAGCGGCAGCTCTATGCATCAAGGAACCTGAAGAACACAAAAGAATGAACGGTAGTAAGAGAACTATAAACAATATGACCAAATATGCTATTTACAATTTTAATATAAAAATGTGCCATACATTCCAATTATACACCTTTTATCATTCCCAAGCTTTTTTTCACAACTAGTTATGACTAAAACATTTAATCAAGTTTAAAATAGAGGGAAAATTAGGAGTGAGAGTTTTAACAAGTATACAAAAGGTAAATAAGGCTAGTTAGGTCATTGCATACAGTTTCTTAATTCGTGTCAATAACCTTGAAATGACACTTATTCAGAAACGGAGGTAGTATTTGATATAAGATTGTAATCACCTTCATGTTTCTCAAGGAAAATAGCATTTGCCTCGATCAAAGATTTCCCGTGCAACTGACTACCAAAAACGAAAAAGAAAATCGGGGTTTAAATTGTGATGTAAAACTGTCATAAAATAATACAGCAGCAGTTAAGTGATTTGCAAGTGAACCTGATCGTTGGACGCTCTGCTTCCAAAACATTCCAAATGAGCTTCTCAGCATCAGTCACTGGAGAAGACATAGAATCCACCTTATGGAAGAATCTGATCTGCAGTCCGTGAAATGCATATTAAACAGCAGGATAATTGGATTTGTTAAGCACATAATGAGTAAATTGATTCAATTAACAAATGACCATAATTACATACCAAGCAGGAATGCGAATCAGGGTTTTCAGCATCCAATCTCAGTAGCTGCTTGACAGCCTACATAAAAAAGTTAAGGAGCGTGTAAAATTATTAACATAAATAGTGAAGGTGCGAGATTATGATTTACCATAAGACATGCATCTAAGGCAGAGATATCAATTCGGATTTCAGGTTGAGTTTTTAAGGGTTAGGTTGAAAATGCCTAACCCAATCCACAGAGTTACAGGTCACACTCACAGATGGAAAATGAGTGGGTTGCCTGACTCTCCCACATCCATGGCTGACCCGACCCCAAAACTACAGGAGTTGGTTAGGTTAACCCAAGCCCACAAAAAACGAGGGTCCAGTTTCAAGTGGCGATAAGACAATAACTAGTTTAATTGTTGTAAGTAGATAGGATTTTCAAGTATGTTATTCAAGATTTAAGAAGTTTTCAATACCCATGTACACAATTCTCAGTTGAGGTCTAGTCTGGAATATTAGTTTTCAGAAGAGAGCTTCAAAATACCTGAAATGCAAGTAAGATCTTTTGCTTTCTCATGTTTACTTCAAACGAAAGCAAGTGTGTCTCCAATGAATTGGGTGAGTTTTTCAGAAGCAGCTTCAAGTACTTGGTGGCTTCCAACATTGGATCCTCAACCTGGACGCAACCCCGAAAAGAATTTATAGCAGCAAGAAATCTGATACTTGAAAAACGAAAATGAGATAAGATCGATAAACTACCTGCACCAATTTTTCTCCATGTGGATCTGGATCAACAGGTTTAACAGGTCGTTTTCCAGATTTAGATACACCAGTAGAGCTTGACTCTTCGTTTTTCCCCTCTGCCTCCTACAAATGTGTTTAAAATCAGAAAATTTCCTTTATAGCAAACAGGATCATCAGAAGTTATATAAACAAAATGTTATACTTTCTTAGCTCGGGCTTCAGCCTTCCTCTGTTTTTGTCTCATTTTCTTCTTCTGAGAGGGAAGCAACTTCGACATTTCATCATCTTCTTCTGCTGTTGACTTCACCGGAGAATCATACAACCTTATGTAGCATCTGCAAATGAAATTGTAAATACTAACAAATATCAAAATATGACAAAAGATTTTAGGAGCTTTGGAAAATCAACACTCCAAGTAGCCAACAACACAAAAAAAAAAAATGATATGTTGTGTGTTCAAAAGAGAGGATGCAATAACAAACATAAATTAACAACAGAAAAGTACCATGAATAAGTTGATGAAATGTCTAGAACTAGAGTAACAATTTTTGGACCTGAACCCGTGGGCACCCCAATTCTGACCCACATTAATTTGGGATCAGATCGCATATGATAGGACGCAAATCGTTCTGAGTCGGGTTTACCATAAGAAAAGTGTGGGCAACCCTTTCATGTTCTATCTAAAACCCGTAACCCGAATTGCCACCTCTATCTAGGATCACCCCCACACACCTAATTCTAGTTCAACAGCATCATAACTATCACAATTGAATCAAGTTCATGCACAACAACCATGAGGCTAGTGCATTAAGGCACATTTGCATGCATAAGCAAAAATAGACGAGCATATGGAACCACTTCTCACACAAATCCAGTAAAACAATACATTATGGTCGTCACAGAAATATTTGACCTGATAGCTCCAGCAGCAGCTTTGTGAAAATATATGTGTGAATGCAATCGATCCTGGAACTTAAGCATTGCCACATAAGCACGCAGAGTCATTTTTCTTAAGCAATAAGAATGGAAGTCAAATTGGTCCTCTGTTATATCAGCATAATGCTTCTCCACAGCTAGGTATTTCTTCAAAGCCCGTCCAAGATCCCCTTGGCGGAAGTAACTTTCACCAGAAGCAAGCTCATACCTTCAAAGATTATTTAAAAAAAGCGACATTTTAGCAGTACAACCAAAATATCAATCCTGAAAAATAATAAATGACTAGTGAAACATAGATACAGACCACATGCATTGCATGTCATGAAGATTGTTGTGCTGATCACCATCTTTTGTAAACAATACAGCAGTTTTTTCTGCTACGGTTACCTTACAAAAAGAAAAGAAAGAAGGTTCCGTATTACACTCCTAGTATAGGAAATGATAAACAAGCATACTAGGTAATGAAAATGCAGCTTGAAAACCTGATCAGCCTGAAGCATACGCTTAACACATTCACTATTTATGTATCGATCAGCAAGATCCATACATCTAGCTTCATCTGCTAAAGCAGCAGCAGCTGTAAAATCACCCGCATGCTTCAATATCCGGCTCTGTAATCAATAGACATGAAACTATGTTAGAATACACCAGCCTATACAAAGAAGTATAAAGCACTGGAAATGCTCAGCCTCTGAGAACCATACGTTCTAGATTTTGATAAATAAAAAATATATATTATTCATAAATTAAAGACAACTTGGGAGGGGGAGGATGATAAATCAATCTCGAAAAGGAATCTGCATGTATCAAATATCAATATGGGATCCGCGACTGCCATGTAAAGATGACAATACTTGCTGATATGATGCCTTGCATGAAAGGAATAATACTTAAATCCCCATGAAAGTCAGAATAGTATGTATTCTCTAAGAAAAAGCATCAGTGTCATTAATTTATCATTATAGTACACAATATTTTTGCAATGGTGAATATTAAAATAAATGGGACTAATTACCCATGATTACCAACTGCTATAAAAAATTTCCCAGCACGAAAGCTAAATATTTATACAAAAAAGCTCTTATCATTTAGTCTCTCAGGTAAGCCTAATGTTACTCAAGAAACTACTTCATATTACTATCATCCTTTAAGTTTCCATGATCTCTTGATTGTTATGGAACTGTGCATAAATTACAAACTCCATAATGATCAAGTAGCTAGTTATCTACTATGTATTTGAGGTCTCTACATGCGAATGACATTTTGTTGTCCCCTAAAGGATGACTCAAAAATTCAAGAAACACTTTTGTATGAGAGGTTGTGGGTTTGAATCCCATTGGGTAGGGTGGGGAGGGATAAGGGATTTTGGGAAATTGGGAGAGCTACCCCTATTGTGTAGTTCAACACATTGGACTACTTTTTTTATATAAAATAATAATAATAACAACAACAACAACAACAAAAAAAAATTGCTGCATAAACTCTGATAAATCCAAATAACAAGAACAAATCTTAAGCGATAAAAAGAAACAAGATAATGATCAGCTAACAAAAGTGGCTACATCAAAGCGAGTGCACAAATGAAATTTAATATAAAGTAAAATAAAATAAAAAAGTTATACAACAAACAAACCTTGACCGAGTATAAATCTATCACAGTAGGAGTGTGCTCCATAGCCTCATCAATTTTGGAGATAGCCATGCCATACTGACCTCGTCTGTCATAATGCTGCATCAGCACAAAATCTTTAGGCAAAAATAAGATAAAAACAGAGTGGGGAGCACAGTCAGACTTTAAAAACATCTAGTCTGTGTTACAACATCCAACCTGAGCTAATAAAGATAAAGTCCACATAAGTGTTGAAGGAGCCTCTTTCTCTGACCTGAACAAGAGGTTGCAAAATAATCAGAAGCCAATTCAAGCAAATCTAGACATGATATTCACTTGAACCAAAAATAAAATAACATAAAATAGGCAGTACAAAAAAATCCACCACATAACTTCCATTCATTAGCAACATCTTTGCAGTATCAAATGCATACACTGGGTCATCCCTAAGGGTATGCCACAAAAAGAATTCTCATTGATACAAATTTTTACACCCTTATAAAACTCAATATATACGAGATGCATGAGTTCATAGGAGCCTGGAACAAGAAGTGTAATATTATTTAATATAAGATAAACTGATACAACTTAAATATACCAAAAGCAGTAAGCGTGTTTTCAAATGATATTACCTCCCAGGGTATCCTCCAGTTACCCTAATGGACTGCTCCAAATCAAGAATAAGTTTCTCCAGAATATCAGCCTGTATTAATGACAAATAGGAAATAAGTTTTACAAGCAATAAGCTAAGAAGGCATTTCCAGAGTTTGCAAAAAACCACCGCCGCATGCAACTACAGTTTATCATATAGTGAATGAAGATGACAAGCTAACCTTCCCAGGGTGATTGTACAAAGGAGAAAGATCTGAAAATAGAGAGGGAACACCCTAAACACACCAAAAATAAATATTAGATATTGAAACCAGATAAACCAGAAGATGTTGAAGAGGGTACAAATTAATACCTTAGTAAGGAGAGGCCTGATATAATTATCTGCTGCATCCCGAAACTTTTCACCTTGGAGAAAATCAAGAGGTATTCTCTGATAATACAAAAATAGCATCCAATGAAAATCTTAGAAAAAAGATTAACACATTAACACGCTGTAAATATTGAAACTGATGAAGATTACAACTTAAATTGAACAGAAAGGATGATCATGACAATAGCATAAAAACAACTAACATCAAATAACAAAAGAAAAAACAGATTTCTATTAAGCCAAAGGTCTTCATGACAAGCCAAAGTAGCATGTCAATAAAAATGAGTCAAAACTCCCTCTACGAAAAAAATTATCTGCACTATATCCATCTCTTCACTGTCACTTTAGTTGGTGATGAAAGTTGATGGGCACTGACCTTGACAGCAGCTGACCAACTGTATTGCTGCGCAAGTGATTTGTACAAGGCATCTAACTGATCGATTTCTTCAGGAGAATATTCACCATTTTCTGAATACAGCCCAAGACATTTTTGCAGGCCATGGTAATAACTAAGAAAAAGAAAAGGTGCTGTGAGTTCACCAATAGAAAATTAAACAGAGGCAGACTACAAATTACAGTACTATGATAATCCTGTCAGCTAAAGAATGCTCTAGTAATTTTCCCTTTACATGAATAAAAGATCTTGTTCATCTTCTATTTCTTTAACTACTACCTTTTCTAGTAATCATTTCCTGTTGGCTATATATATTTGTAGCTTAAGATGTTATACAGAGCTTCCATTTCGGGAAGAGATTGACACAAAAGGCAATGTAGGCATGAAAAATCACCTGTAATTGTCAGGATTCATAGAAAGCAACACCCTGTACAGCTTAGCACCTTCTTCTAGGCGACCAATCTTAACTAAGAGTGTAACCTGTTGTTCTTTGAAAGCTAATTTGTCAACCTATAAAGGTGTTGATAAAAGCTGTCAGCATCAGAAGCTCGTAATGTTTAGAAGTTATAATATAGAACACCAGAAATTATACGTGTTATGCACTCACAAATTTGTACTCTTTCTTCTGCAATTCCTCGAGTGCTTTCTCAAGAAATCCACATTCTTCCATCAAAGAAATCTGGATAGATGATAGATAACAGTTAAAAATACGGAATTAGAAGTTCAGGAAGATAACAGTTAATGACCTATTATTTAACATACGATGTAGAATGTAGCAGAGATTCATATCCAAAAGAACAAAGATCTCAAGCCCCATGCAAGTAAAACCAAGGCTAAAGGATTTGTCAGAAAGAAAATTATAAAAAAGATCACATGGCTTAAATTGTTTCAGAATTAGTCACTTATCCAGTGACAATAAAACCTTCCTAGATCATGAAACATCATTGCAGATACATATAAATACTACTTCTGCTAATGGTTCGAGGTAGAAACATATGGTACAAAATTAACTAAACATCTTCCAAGAAGATTCTATTTGAGAATTGTCAAGTGTCTTAAACATCGTTTAAAGAGCCAACAAAATGCTAATTTGTGCAATTATGTGTTCCCTCTTAGTATACATACCAACAATGTTTAACTGCAAAAAGATATATCAATCATAAAATCAACAAGTGAAAAAGGTTACAATGAAGAATAAAATATTTATTTATTGTATAATATTTAAGATTGTACCTTGTATAAAAGCATTTCACCGTGCTCACATCGTTCATTGTCAGGAGGATAGTCATCTTCTAACGTCCCTTCATATGCTTCCAGAATATCAATTGCTTTTGATCCACTAGCAAGTAAAGGAAGGCAAGTTGTTTAGCATACCAAAATAACCCAAACTATAAGTTTGATTATTTCATTTCAAACAAACTAAAAATGGAACCATATTTCATCGCCTTACGATGGTAAACTGAAAACCAGAGAGAACACATCCAAGACTCAAACCCATAATTGATACTCAGAATGGTCAATTATCACCATGACTCTGTAACTCCAAAAGAGCACCCAATTAAGTTAGTCCCGACGCAACTCCCAAGAACATTCTAATCCTAATCAGCGAGCCAATGACCTTAGAGAGCAAGCGAGATATTCCCTTGAACATTCTAATCCAATAATTATTACACTTTTGACTCTTGAAACTCTTCTAAAAGAAAAAAGATATTGGAATAGTACTTTGAGTTTAAATGATGAGAAACAGCAAAGCCAATCCAGTTCATGCGATGATTTGGTTTCAAAGTAAGAAGTTGTTGACGGGTTTCAACAAACCCAGCCAAATCTCGCATTTGTGCCTGTAAAAGTAATGATGAATGGCTCCATTAGTTGAATAAATAATGTACAATTTAAATTATCATAATATAAAATAACTAAAATAAAAGCCTATGAATAAGCATGTTGTATGAACACAAGACAACAATTACTATTTACTATAATTCCAAGTCTGCTCTTACGAAAAATGTTACCACAAAAGTCTGTAGGAACTTTAGCTTTTTGTATATTTATTTCTTCTATTTCACTAATCTAGCCACATTGGGTGTTTAACCTTTGGATCACAAAGAGGCCAACACAAGTTTCAATTTTACAAAGATTTGTTACGCTCTCCGAAAGGAACTCAAAGTTACAAACAACATGGTATCATTTTTAAACACCACACTCCAACATCTAATTCAGAGAGGTATTCAAGCAAATTAGGGATAAGTTCTAAATGGGTAACACCTAAGGTTGGGTAATGGGTATTATTGATGAAGAACCTATACAATCAAGCAGCTTTCAAGCACCTCCATTCAAATTAACACAGCTTTAATGTAGAAGAAAGAGACCCATGATTCAAGTGGAGAAATCAAATATATTCTAGCATAATACCAAAAGAGTAAGATATAAGCAAAACATCACCAGATGCAAAAACAAAGGCTGCACAAAAGGGCATTTTTAATACTGGTTATAATGTCACAAATCACACCCCCACCATCGATATGCCAGTTCATTTCCATGTACTTTTAGAAGCTAAGATCCCATTGATGTACTTACAAATCATAACATAAAGCAATTCTCCTCGGTTCATATATGTGCGATGGTGACCGAAAGATCAGCATATAATGCATACCTGTAAGAGTGACAGGTCCCGTAGTATTTCTATATTGTCTGGATCTATCCTCAATGCATTTCGGTAGCATTTGATTGCTTCCCTGTATTCTCTGTCTGACCGATAAAGGAGACCATACACATGCCAGCAAACATGACTCTTCAGGTCATTCTGCATTCAAATAACACTGTAAGCTATCCAAGGAATGGTTTTGGGAAAGCACCAGTATCAGAATGTATGTATTCATAGAGTCAGAGAATATCTCAACCTTTAAACCTTGTCGGACCAGATCATATGCTTCGGATTTACGGTCCATGCAATTCAAAGTTAACCCCTTCATTGACAAAGTTTCTGGCATCCAAGTAGAATAGAAATCAACATATGTTTGCTATGAAAATAACAAATCAGATAAAATGGAATGTTCTGGCATGATCAACAGATTTATAACTCAGAATTCCAGAAAGTGGAATGACATACACAACCAAGATTATAAGATTCATTAACTGATGCCCTGAAGCAAGTCAATTTTGTACCCGTTGCCTCCAAATGACCCGTATTCATGTAGTTATAATATGTTCTTAGAGGAACTAATATTATATATTCGATAATCTTTGGAGCAGTGGTTACTAGAACAGTACACTCAGCAGAATTTGGGGAATTTTTTATTTATGATGCTAAATAATCCAAACAAAATAAACATTCTTGATCTGTAGAAGCATTTTTATAATCAATAAGTACGTTCTGATTGATATAAATACCTCCATGATCTGGAAACTTCTTCAATATAGCATCTGCTGCCTTCAGTCCTTTCTTGTACTGCTTTGTTTCATATGATTTCTGCAACAAATAAAAACAACCCTCCCATTAATGACATCTGGCACCTCTGTAAGCTACAGAGGCAATGTTGTCATAATCTAGAAACCAAACCAGTAGCAAACAACAGTATCATTTTAAGGTGCCTTGTTACAAGTCACTATCAGTTCTAATGATCATTTTAACATATGGGGTGTTGGATGGCCTACTGAATTTAAAATTGCAAAAACAGTCAAATGACACTATATGACATAATAATATCACAGAACCTAGAACTTCAACGTACTAAAATTGTAACTTAAATCTGAAAAATATTTCATATACATGCAAACCTGGAGTATTCATGCACACGATACAAGTTGCATAACAAACAAGAAAGAAGCTATTTGCAGAGCCAGAGGTGTACAACTTTCAGGAAGAAAAAAAAAGTAAGGGACTTCAATCTTCAACACGATTCGTGTGTGAACCTAAAGCATAGTAAAAAAATCATCCTACCCATTTCCCGTATTTCCTCTCGCCCTTCACACAAACTCTGATTATCATTAGCTACGAACAAAATATAACCATGCAATAATCACTTTACACTCTGAAATCAAACTCTCCACGTTCATCCATTAATAACAAAACTCACATCCACAAGTACATTCTCACCAAACCAATCATCTAAAGTTTCAAGCTTTACACAACACAAAACACAGTAACCTAAAATAGCTCATTCGGTCATTCCTCCACAACTCCATAAGCCCAATTTCACTTTCCTTCAAAAACCTCTTATTCCCGTCATTAGCTAATAACAGACCATAACCATATAATGATCACTTCACACTCTAAAATCAAACTCTACACATATAACATCAATAACAAACATCACAGCTCCAAGTACATTCTCAGCAAACCAATCAAATTACACCATCAAAACACACACATACTTTATCCACTACCCTCTACGTAAAGTTTCAAGCTTTACACAAACACAAAACAAAGTATCCCGAATTAGCTCATTCCTCCACAAAACCAACAAAAAAAGCACCACAATTTCACTCCGATTCCCAGCAACCATAAATCCAGGACCAGGACACAAAATCTAGGGTTTCAAAAAGAACTAGCTCGATAAACTAATTGAACTTCGATCACTCCATCTCAATCAATAAAACGCAACGATTGGGATTGAAATAGGGACAAAATAACGAATCGGAGAGCTTACGACAATGAGCTTGAAGAGGTTGGCCTCCTTGGGAGGCAGCGAAGCGCCCATTGTTGCAGAGATAGGTTCGGGTTCAGGTTCGAAGCTAGAGGTGATATTGAGCTGTAGCGAAAAGGAGCTCTGCGATGGAGATTGAGATTGTAGAGAGAGAAAGGTGAGGAGAGAGAGAGAGGTGGTGGCGTTTATCTGCTGCAACCCTACTGTGAAGAAGAAGCAGACGAAACTATAATAGTGAGTGAGTGAGGCCAAGTCGGGTTCGTGACTCGGTTTTGTTTTGTTTTGTTTCACGTGTGCGAATGAATGAATGGATTTTTATTTTGGAATAAGGTCCAAAATAGTCACCATCCTATCCAAATCGTGCCGTTTTAGTCACTGAACTATAAAACGTGCCATTTCAGACCAAAAGATAGGAAAAAGTGCCGTTTTAGTCCA
>JAYMTE010000932.1:0-15121 GCA_036897545.1 Pelargonium fulgidum
TCGCATGAGACTAATTTAACGACATGTTGTAAATTTCTCAATTCAAAATAAAATAACACAATACGAATAATCAAAGTAAAATTATATGAATGGTTTAAAGACTAGTATCAAAAAGTTTATAATCAATTGTAATGAAGTTAATGATAAATGACCCAAATGTAGCATTTTTTTTATATCAACAAACTCCATCTAATTTGGAAATTGTTCTATCAAAACAAATAAACAAATATATACATTATCAAATAGCTAGAAAATATACATGAAATAAATAATTTAATATTATATGCTATCTCATTCTCTTCTGTCATGAGTTTGTTAGTCAAAAGCTAACACCGACTAATTCAATAATAAATTGAGAAAAATGTGTTAATATACATTTTATTAAAAGATATTATTGTGGGTCCATAGATTTAATGTAAGCACCTACCCATTGGATACATTTGGCTGTTAGTTGTGTTTTTTCTTTGATTTAAATTGAGTAACATTGTAATGTGCACCATTTTCTTCACAAAGCATTCAAATTGAGAATGACATACATAATTGCCAATTTAGGTTCGATTTGGAAAATTTTAATGTGAAATTGTGCGAATTCACGTGTGATTTCTAATATTTGACTTGTAATTTAACCACGACAAACTAGACCTAAACATCAATCATTTTAATTTTGTGTGAGTTAAATTTATAAAAATTATAGGTAAGATTTTAATTGCTCATAAATTTGAATCCAAATTTCCAACCCTATTTAATGTGCAAATTCCTTTTTTGTATATGATCATAAACGATTTGATGATGTTGATAAGCGGTTTTCATAGAACTAGATGCTTGATACATTTAGTTTCTACTTAAACATTGGTTTCTCTCAGTTTGTATTTGAATTGAATCATACAAAAGAATAACACACAATAAGTGAATAACAATGTGTTGCACTGGAATTTAACTTCAGTGTGAGAAACTGAGAATACAAATTAATCAAACTAACAAATTGTTATGAACAAGTGTGTGAGTGTGTTAGTTACTCATGGTTGATGGAGAATATTTAAGAAGCGAATACGTTGAACTTAGACATGTGTGATTCATATGAGTATTTTGAATGAGCTGTAGGTCGTTTGGTGAACCATTGACCTAATCATGTGACCATAGGGTGAGATGATGTCTCAGTCGAAATTTTGAACGAATCTAATCTTAACTTGATAATTAGATAAAATGACATCGCACTAAATTGCACACATCCTTTTGTTCACACAAGTCATTATAATTCAATTTTGAAATTTTCAGCTTTCTAAGTTATTTCCATCTTATTCTCAATCGTGCAATTATTGTAACGATATTTTGGGCATAGAATATACTTTTTTTTAGCGTACCATAAATAGTGTAGGTTGAAAATTAAAGGCAAAAAGTAAATGCCATATCTAGAAAGATGACCACAAATCTAAGATCTAATGTGCAGCAACAATTTAGGCAATTTTCACATTTTGAATGCTGTCAAGTGTCAAACCTTGAACCTTTGTCCTTGGAATCTCTCCCAAAGGAGCTAACCTCTTTCATTGTGAGATCCAATACTATGGGACCAAATAATGTAAATTTTGTAAAATTTCAAAAAGTAGTAAATTTTAATGACTACATAATCTATTTATATCACTTTACATTGAGAATCTAATTTGCTTCTTATAAGAAATCATTATCCAAACTATGAATTATTTAATAGTTCATTAATCTCTTTTTTTCTTTCATAAACCACTGAATTGTAGTTGTAACCACAAATATTTTCCATTTCACAAAATCACAACCTCACACGTAAACCCATTTATGTAATTTCTCAAGTTTACGAGGGCAAAAAAATAATTTCAGTTTTAATTTGTGTCCAATCAAATTGAACTTAAAAAAAGACAAATATTATATTACGAAAAAACAAAATAAAAATAGAGGAGAGCTTTTTCGTATCTGCGGCGTGGACTGTTGGCTTAATTCCCAGATCCGCCAAAGCCAAAAAGCAGAGTACCAAAAGAGGAGCAGAGAGCTTCGATTGTAAAGGTGTCAACTTCACATCAATGGACGACAAGGAACCGCCGCCGGCGAAAGGGTTGGGCCCTCCGCGTCCCACGATCAGCCTGCCGCCTCGCTCCTCCATGGAGGCCATGTTCAACGGCGGTGGTGGTACCGGTTTCAGTCCCGGGCCCATGACTCTGGTCTCTAGCTTCTTCGCCGACTCCGACGACTGCAAGTCCTTCTCGCAGCTTCTAGCCGGAGCCATGGCCTCCCCCGCCGCAGCTCCCGCCTACAAGCCCGTCTTCCCCGGAGATGACTCCGGCGGTGATGGGGAGTTCCGGTTCAAGCAGAATCGTCCGGCGGGTTTGGTGGTTGCTCAGCAGCCGATGTTCATGGTCCCGCCGGGGATGAGTACGGCGAGCTTGCTCGATTCGCCGGGATTTTTCTCACCTGGTCAGGTATGGGAATTGAACAGTCCTCTAATTCTGGTTGGTTCAGTTTAGTGGGTTTTTGTAATTTTAAACAAACAAAACAGTTCTTGATCCTCTGTTTGGTTTCCAAGAAAAAAAAACAGCTAAATTTGGAATCGTTGCACTTCAATGATGTCATTTGATTGGTTTTGATTTCTTTTGTTAGAGTTGGGACTTGGGAGTGGAACCCAATTCTATTATTGGGTTCTATAAAAGCAACTGTGGAGTGTAGAAGAAAGTTAGCTGTAACTACTTGTAAGAATCAGGATCTGTGAATTGCTCCCAATATATTTTTGAACTACACATGTTTGTGTTTGAGAGGTTTAATGAAGAAACCATTGGACTTCACTTGCAAGAGATTATGTATATATATCAGTTACAGGAAACTTTTGTTTTCCCATTGTTTTAGGAGCTAGGACTAGTTTGGGAAAAGGATTGTTGTTGTCTTGATTTAGGACTAGTGATGTGTTTAGTTTGGAAGCTGGATTAGTAAGCAGGAAATATGTCATTTTCTAATTCCTAATCACTTCAGGACTTGTATAATCTTAGGTAGCGAAGTAGCATTTGGATTGTTTTTTTTTATATTGTCTTTTTATAATAGAAATCAACAATGAGAATGGGATTGAGGTTCTCATTCCAAACCATTTTCATCACCGAAAAGTCATAATACAAACGTGATGATTTGGTATCTCATTTCCATTCTGAATCTTGATTCCTATTCCCGAATAAAAATCGGAATGGTAAGGCACTTAAGGACTTGTACGATATTAGATAGTGACTTAGTGTTTTTTTTTTTTTTTTTTTGGGAATGCGTTCTCATTCCTAAGCCATTGCCTTTAGCAAAAAGTCACAATACAGACATGATGAATTGGAATCTCATTGCCATTCCGATTCTTGATTATTCCTATTCCTGGACAAAAATTCTATATCAAGCAAAATGGGAAGATGTATGCTACTAGAGTTAGCCAGTTATGCAATTTTCGACTTGCAAGGATGTCATTTGGGTCAATAGTCCAGACCATATGACTCAACAATGTGGTGGAACAGGGTTTTTTGGTCCATCTAGAGGCGTTTCGTTTTCTTTTCTTTTCCCTTACTTTGTTGTGTGAAAATTTATGTTTGTGAATAGGTCCTTTGTTATAATTGGGAATGGTGTGCCAATAGCTTTTGAATACGAACTAAATACTAACTAAAGACAAGATTGTCCTTGTAAATAATATGCTCTCTGTGTTATAAGGTGTAGGGAGTGCATACCGGTTGAATGAATATTTAAGAACTGATGATGGGTCTTTACTGTAATGAAGCTGGGTGCTCTGTTGTGTTTTCTTCCTCGTCAACACTATTGTTTGTCTAGTTTCTCAGCATTTTTATGTACGAATCACGCAGGGAGCCTTTGGTTTGACACACCAGCAGGCCCTAGCGCAGGTCACTGCACAAGCTGCGCATGTGCAGTCCCAGATGCATACACAATCTGAATATTCAACTCAACCTGCAATATCATCAACACAACCCCCATCTTTTGATTCATCTGCAGAACAGCAGATGACATCATTGATGCCAGACTCTAGAGCTACCGTGAAGGAATCATCAGACAGGTCTCAGCCTTCTATATATGCTGCAGATAAGCCTGCGGATGATGGCTTCAACTGGCGCAAATATGGACAGAAGCAAGTGAAGGGCAGTGAGTTTCCTCGAAGTTATTACAAATGCACGCATCCAACTTGTCCTGTGAAGAAGAAGGTTGAACGATCCCATGATGGCCAAGTAACTGAAATCATCTACAAGGGCCAACACAACCATCAACGCCCTCAATCTACTAAACGTGGAAAAGATACGGCAAGCACACATGAAAATTCAAGTAATCAAGGAAATCATGAATTAGCTGGTGGAAACCTAAATTCCGTCTCTAAAAAGGATCAAGAATCTAGTCATGCCACACATGAGAATCTATCTGTAACAAGTGATAGTGAGGAAGTGGGTGATGCTGAAACTGGTACAAATGAAAAAGATGAAGATGAACCTGACCCTAAGAGACGGTAAATAATATACAGAGTTGATAGACATATCAGTAGTTGTTTTTCTGTCAATTAATGTTTTAATATATCATGCATTTTACAAAATATTTTTTCGTGGGTGCAGAAATACAGAGGTCAGGGTTTCAGAACCAGCTTCTTCTCATAGGACTGTCACTGAACCCAAAATCATTGTACAAACCACTAGCGAAGTTGATCTATTGGACGATGGCTATCGGTGGCGAAAGTATGGCCAGAAAGTAGTCAAAGGCAATCCTTACCCGAGGTGTGAATGCTTTCCCCTAGTCTGTCATAATATTTCAATAGCTGACTTGAAGCATTGTAGTCTCTTAGAGAAGTCTGATTTTGGTAATTGTTCAATGACAGTAGATTGATTTCCTTGCATTATACAATTGGATTTGATGCTATAAAAATGTTAACTCATGCATTTTCCAGTGTGGCGATGAAGCCTAAAAAAAAGAGGAAAAGAACAAGAGACAGATGTATTGATGTATAATTTATTATGCATTACCATTTAATACCTCGTAAGAGACGAGAATAACCCAATAGATGCATTGAATGATTATAGGGTTATAGCACGATGCTCTCACACATGCACATGTCATCTTGTAACAGAGCACTCTAAGTCTAACTTCTTGTACTTAACACCACTGATTCATACGAATTTTGTACTTAACACCACTGATTCATACGAATTTTAATCACATTTGTTAAATAAGGATTTGAAAAGGAGTCATTATGTTCAAAGATATAGTAGCAGCTATACGACCCTTGTAAGAAGCTGTTACACTCTTGATAGTTCCATTAACTGCACTCCAAGGCGTATAATTTTTTCATTAGCCTACCATATAAAACCCCGAAGACATGGATGTGAATTTTCGTATGTTATGGTAGCAGTTCTCTTTTTGTCAAACAACAACCAAGCCATTTCCCTTACAATGTTTGAGGGTAGTTGTTTTCGGGGTTGTGAATAGTGAACTCTCTCTCTCTCTCTCTCTCTGTATTTGTGGAATCCTAATACACACTTTTTCTCTTCTACAGGAGTTACTATAAATGCACAACCCAAGGGTGCAATGTTCGGAAGCATGTGGAGAGGGCTTCTACGGATCCTAAAGCTGTCATAACCACATACGAGGGCAAACATAACCACAACATACCTGCTGCTAAAACCAGCAGCCACAGCTTAGCCAACAGCAACGCGTCAAATCCAAAATCACATAATGCAGTAACTGAGAAACATGCTTTGATTAGCAAGAAAAACATGGCAAATAATGAGCAACAACCAGTAGCACGATTACGACTGAAAGAAGAACAGATCACATAATGTTTCAACAGTTGTAAGCATGAAAAGAAAAATGCTTCAAGACTTCTTGGAGGTCTGAATATACGAAAGAAATTTAGATAGTAACTGTTGTGTGTATTCTTTTGTACATGGAAATGCAGAAATTGTATGGTTCTGCTGTTGTATTTTGTAATGTCATATGATGTTTATATGTTCATTATTTTACTTCATTTTTGTTGAACCTTTCCAAGTTTTCAAGTGATCTGATTCGGCCATTTTCAGACTGATTTATATTTACAAATATCCAATTTTACAGGATAATTGTGATGGCTACAAGGCAAAATTGTGCCTTGAGCAATGGACAATACAAAATTTGTCAAAACAATTTCATCTCCTAAATTTCCCTCGTAGCATTTCACATAATGCACCAAAATGATACAATAAATGACAGAAAAAAGACAACTGATATAGACCATCCTATCACAGAATAAGCTTTTTACCAGCCATCTTTGTTCTAAAGAATGACATTTCTCCTAATTTCCTCCTCTCTCTTCCCTTTTGCTGCCATTTTGACGGGTTCACGAGGACTGTGAACATATAAACAGAATATATACCAACTAACGTTCACTCTTAGCGGGAAGTGTGTTCCCTCAAAACAGTCCAGATGTCATCCAAATTAGTTTTCACCCAGAGAAACAAGCGTCGGGATTTGACCATGGTTTACCAGATCAATCTTGTTCAAGCGCAGGCAGCAAAGGGCTTGCTCTGGCAAATCCTCTGGCTTTTGAGCCTGTTAACAATAGCAGAAACCAAAAAGGCGGAAACTAGCAAGATCAGTTAACAAAATATTGACATGTTAGGTGTTACAGCACTAGAGGAAGTGACACTAATAGGACCATACCTGGATGGTCAAGCCAAGGTTGATTGTTCCAGACTTCAAACGATCACGAAATGCTTCCAATCCTTTCCTAGATATGTAGCTGAATCGGTGTATATCCAAGTCAATCTCAAAGTAGTTCGGCCCCTGTAGAATAGAAAGCGATGAACATTATATGAAATGTGCAGAAGAACAATATGCGAACAACAAAAAAGAAAGAAGTGGATGTGAATGTGAATGTGAATGTGAATTTAAATGGAGTTACCTTAAAGAAATTGTGCTGAGGGCGAGAAAGCACAGGCTTGTCATTGTAGCTAGTAATGAGTTTCTTTTCGGTAGAGCTCAGATTGAGATCTTCGGGATTAACCAACCCTGCCATAATTTTGAGCCTTTCCCGGAAAGGAACAAGGGATTCCTTCGTATACGATCTGACTGCTTCCATTTCATCTTCGACAAACCTCTGCAGCAAAATCCAGTTAAAACATTACGCGAGAAAGATTTTAATAACCAATGCCAGTGTAAAGCAATATTTCCAGAGAAGAATACTGAATATATTTCCATGCATTTCTTGCTACATCCTGTCATGTTGAAGCTCACTGATAAAAGGCGGTATTGGCATTAACATACCTTAATGCTTTCCTGGAAGTGAGAAGAGATCTCTGTGTCAAAATTGTCGGATAGCTTGAAATATAATACAAGGCTAACACCTTCACCGTCATACTCACTTGGAAACATGGCAGTGGAATAAGTAGGCAGCTGCCACAACAACACAGAAACAATATATAGTTCTCAGTATTGAATCAATTTATGCACAATGTAATGAGATTGCATCGCAATCTTATTACTTATCAGTACTAGCTTTTAACTCAGTATCTAAATATTATGTAACAACCTGTATATTGACAATCAGGAGTCCTGGTACTTTATCGTGTGACCTCACAGAAGGAAGTTCAATATGTTGAGCAATGTGATTAATCTTTCGTGGGCATGCGAATAAGTCAACGCCAATTGGTACATAAGGGCTGCAATCTGGAGCAGGGGTCTTTAGTTTGTCTCTGCATATACATAATATCAAAGGTTAGGCGATGCCAAGAAAGCAAATACATACACTCACATCAAATAGCAAATGGTATCAATATGGTATTGATCAGAAAAAAGAAACTTGATAGCTTACTTAAAATAAGTCTTGCCGCGGAGATTAAAAACTGAAGGTGAAACTGCAGACCAGCATCCTGAATTTGGTTTCTCTGATGTTGAACTTGGAACCAGAAGTCCTGCTCTGGGACGGTATACGAATTTCTCAGATGAACCTGCTCATACAATAGTATCAAGTAAACATCGCCGTTAGCAAGAAGCACAACAGTCATATAGTTAAAGTTCAGGTCAAAACTCATGTTTCAACAAATGTTAGAAGTAAGATGTAAAACAAAGAAAAATACTAGCTTCTACTCATGTATCTCATACTCAATACTTCGGCTAAGGTAGAAATAGCATATATAAGGCGTTCACTAAACTACATTTTATCTGAAGTACGGTGTATACTTACAGATGGTTTCTTTCCCTTCAATGGATTTTCTTTTCAAAGAAACTGTAATAACTGCAGATTTTCTTTTTTGTGATGAAGGGCTCAGCACAGGTTTATTCTTGTCATTGAAACTGACTGTGGAATGCAACCGAGGTAAGCGAGCTTTGAGAGCTTTCTCGCTAGAATCGGGTAGGCTTTCTTTCGGAGAGTTAATAGTTCCGTGAGGATCATCCTGCAATTCTTTCTTCTTGATAGGAACCTCGTCGGGCGTCCCATTTCCATCTAGTTTCATGTAGCTTTCATAAAACCCTTCATACTTGGATCCACTATCTACAATGCACGATGCAGTTTCGTATTGAAGAACCTGAGGATTGCACAGGGAAAGCCTTCCATCTTGCAGAACCTGAGGATTACACAAGGAAAGCCTTCCATCTTGCAGAACAAAAAAACGGGAATTAGAATAATCCGCGCCACAGTCACTAGTTATTGTCTAAAGAAGAAACACTTCAAAATTTGAGCAGACTAAATATAATCTTAGTTAATTGTTATCTCATTTTCCATTTAGGCAGCTGAGCTCTTTGAAATCTCCCTAAAACCCCATCTTTTCAATAAAGATAATTTGTTTGTTAGTCTTTGATTTATTAATTAACCCTATTTTAAAAAACACATTGATTCTTGAAAGCTGCGCGTCAGCTAAAATGGATACTCCAACAACTCTTACGTATTCTTTTTGTGTTTGGTGCACATATTTTGAGCTGACACTTGCAATATTTATTATAAAATCAACGTCTCATATATGTTCTCTCATATTTATTCAAATGAAAATGGGCTAATGACTTGAGATTATATATGAATATATAAGTATTAATCAATTTAAAGTGATTAGATCAAGAAGTCAAATGAGTGAGAAAACATTACAAGTTAAGAAATTTGGAGTCTCAATTGGACCACGACTCTTCAATCTTCATTATTTATATGTTCGGTCACCTATTTTTTTTTTCAGACAAAATAAATTGTCAACTTCAGTTGCCGTCAAAGACTTTTCATTTTAATATATTAGTATCTGTCGTTGAAATGTGTACACGATTTCTTTGCCATTACAATGAATGTTTCATGCATTTCTTAATTTAATTTTGATTGTGATTAGTCTATGGGTTGTGGTGTTGTTAGATTTTCCGATACTAATCTCCTTTGTTGCCTACCTTATTAGTGATATATACACACGGCTTTATTTAAGAACGTGAATTGACATTACATTTGAATTCTTACTTCTTTTTTTAGTTGACTTGTACGTAAATTAACTCAAGTATCGGGAACATCGTCTATGATTTTAATTATTTATAAAATATTAATGTTATCTTTCTTATATATTTCTATCATTGTTTATCATAATTTTGTTCAAAAACAAAGTTGAAGATCAGAAGCGCCCACCCTCGGAGAAAAGCTTGGATCAGATCGAGATGATATTAATTTAGGTCCCTCAATAAAACCCAATGCATTTACCATGTTAACGGAATAATTACAAGAGGAATGACGCTCCTAACAAAGATCAAATCGGACCCTAAACAAGCCCAAAAAAATGCACAAAGAGACACATAACAAACACTCCACACGTGCCGCGAGGCGTGAGCCATGTGTCCCACGTGTCGACCATGTGACTCATGTGTGACCATGTTGCTCCACCAACTCAGTCAACGATGTCAGCATCACCTAACATCATTTGCCTCTTACAATTTGCCATGTGTCGGCTATATCAAATCCACCACATAAATATCGTCAAGTCGCACGGTTGCATCAACACGAACTTGCATCGAATATTCCTCACCATACCTTATGAGTCAAAGACCCCCAACTTGGTCATAGACTGGGCTCATGTTCTCCTATCCACATCGACTTCTCCCACGAAGCCCCAACCAACGATGAGCCACTACGTGGCGATTGCAACCCCAACTAGACAACACACCACATGTGATCCATTTTATGAGGGTTGATGAGCCAAAACCCTAAAATCAACCGAGTTTAGGGTCAGTTTGGTACCAGGATCACAAGCCCCTTAACGAAACCTGATTATGGTCAAAAGTCAAACACTCCATCGACGCACCAGACATAGTCACGCATACCTTTTTTTTCACGCCCAGATCCCCGCGGAGAACGTTTCCCTGGGAAGCGGAGACTATCGATACGTCTGGGTCACCAACATGATTTCAACGACGCATGTCACATATTCAGGTACATCCGTTTGGAGATTCAAAACAACTCCGAAAGATTCACTCGCATAGAACCCTGACCTGTAGGGGAACCACTCTTGTCGAGACATGCTCCCTAGATAACGAAGACCTTATTAGTCAATGAACACTCTAATGGGGTTTCTTTCCATACACAAATGTTTTATTCCTACATATCAATCACACTTTCAAATCTTAACATGATTAATCATACTAAGAATTAAATTTAGAAAAGATATAAACAATTTAAACCAAAATTCAAGTCAATTAATCTCTTCCTTACAAATTTCATACAATCATTACGATCCACACCCCAAATAAGAGTTTACTAATTCCATATAATCGAAGTCACAAGATCCACCTAAGTATTATCCATATCCCACATAGTAACATACATTACCAGCGAAATGTCATATAATGAAACACGATTTAATTAATTGTGCCACAAAATAATACACACGGCCAATAAAATAATAAACACAAATACGTAATACAAAAGTATACAACAAAGTGACGTACAACGTAACTTATTTTAACTAAGTGGATTTTGCTTGAAACATATTTCGAGACTCTAAATAAGTATGGTTATTTTAACACGTTACATTGATACAAGAAATGAGAAGAATAAAACAAAAGAAGCTCCAAGGTTGAAGGTAACACAAAAAAGAATATAATATGACATAAAGAAAGGTATATTCAAGAGCATGGAAATGGAGCGATGCATTCGAAGAATATTAAAAACAAAAAAAGAAACCAAACCATAACAGACCGTTCATTCATACATCCAAGTACAACTGCAATTGTCAAATTTTATGTAAACAAAAAGTCGTTGAACAGTATATTTTGGTATATGCACAAAATCTTCTAAATTGTTCTATATATATATATATATATTAAGATAACGCGTTTTCACATCATTATGTTGCACAGTGGATAAATTGAATGATGAATGCCCATTTTGCCCCCCAAAACCAGCTGTGACCAACTCTCCATCACAGTCATCATTTCATTTTGAACTACCTTATTTAATACTACTAATTTATAATTGCTCGAAGATAAAATTATTAATGCATATTTGTTATCTTAAATAAAGTAATTGTTCATTTGAAAAAAAAAGTACTAATTGTTTATTACTGCTTAATTTTTATAAAAATACAAGTTTTTTATATTAATTATTGATTTGGGTCTTGAACTGAATTATTGATTTCAGTCAATAAATATAAACAACCTAAACTCTTATATTTGTTCATACTATAAGTAGCTAATGTGCTAATTTATGTGAAATTATAAATTTGATATGATAAATATAATTTTATTGATCTTATCAACAAAGTAGATTATCAAATAAAAAAAAATACAGTCAAATTTTGTACTATTATTAATACCATATAATTATTTATTGATCTTATCAATAGAATAGAGTATCAAATAAAAAAAATATAGTCAAATTTTGTACTATTATTAATACCAGATTATACCAAACTTTCAGCGTGATATTTGTCAAAAAGATTAAAGTCAAAGAAAGAAAAATGGAATGGAAATGGAATAATCTATTTTAGAGTTCAAATAAAAATATTTTTGTGATGGTTTATTAAAAAAATTTGGAATTTATAAAATAAAATAACCAATTTGATTTATCTCAAACAATTAATATCATGGAGTATATGCATAAAAAACAATAATTCAAAATAATATATGTGTGGTTCATTTTGTTAAATTAACTTTTTTCTTTTTATACAGACAAAGATTCTGAGATCTCATCTCACTCACACAGCTGGAGTAACCAACTGTGCCACTCTTTGTGGTTCGTCAAAACTAACTAACACCATATGTTTGTAATTTGTATATTTGATCTTTTTCTACTTTACCATCTTCTTCTTTAATTTTTTTTATCTTGTTTAAGTCCAACCAATTTTTGTTGATGACAATTCTCTCTAACTTCTTTCTCCTCGAGCTCACTCGCCAACTAAGAGTACTCATAATTATTTTCTTCCCCGCATCTAGTTTTGTTACTCTTGTTCTCGACCCTTTTGGCGCAATGTGGATGAGATTCAATAAATAGATAAAATTAAAAGTTATTTCACTTATTGTATAATTAGATGTTCTCTAATTAAAAAAACGAAAATGCTTAAAGTTTTGATACCCGAGTTACTCAGAAAAGAAAATATAAATTAAGCAAAATTTTCCATTTGACCACCCAACAATACGATTTCTATCCAAAATATGGTCCTATATATTAATGCAACATAAATACGGGTAGATTTCACACATAGTGCTCAATTAATACCCAAGGTACAATAATCCACCAGACACCATTATTTTAATTTAATTTATTATTATTTTCTAATCTCAAATTAAATATATATGTAATCCAACGGCCAGAATGCGACTTTGACCATTAATACAGCAGCTGCTGGGTCACCTTACCTTCCACCTCCTCAAAACTTTTTAAAATACTCTCAAATTGAAAACTCAATTCCAAAGACATTTCCAGCTTTTCTCACTTGTACTTCATCGCCGGTCCAATCCATCCTCTCTCCGCCGTCTGATCGACTCTCCGACGATCATCGCCGTCCGTCCGAGATGGGCCATTGCTGCAGCAAGAACAATTCCGTCGGCTCCAACAACGCCGCTCACGCCGACACCGCGTCTGCCGGAGACTTCTCCAAGGAATCCACACTCCCGGCGGCGTCCCCGCTGCCATCCTCCGCCCATGGCAGCAACTCCTTCGCGACTAGCCCTTTCCAGAGTCCTCTACCGGCCGGAGTGCGCCCTTCGCCGTCGCCGGCGTCGACTCCGGGGAGGAAGTTCAGGTGGCCGTTGCCGCCTCCCTCGCCGGCGAAGCCGATCATGACGGCGCTGCTCAGGCGGACTGGGAGGAAGAAGCCGAAGGACGGGGCCATTCCAGAGGACGAGGACAGCGGGGAGGGGGAGAGGGAGAGGCCGCTGGACAAGACGTTCGGGTACCCAAAAAACTTGGCGGCCAAGTATGAGCTGGGGAAGGAGGTCGGTCGAGGGCATTTTGGTCATACTTGCTGGGCAAAGGGTAAAAAGGGGGAGCTCAAGGGACAGTCTGTGGCTGTCAAGATCATATCAAAAGCTAAGGTGTGTGTTAGTGGTATGTGTTTATACATACATAAATGCCAATATGATGTATTTGTAGCTAATTCTTGTAACTAAATTAAATGATCTTATTGGTAATTTATTTTGAGATGCCTATATTTACAATGTTTGTTGCATGATATTTTAATTTCCGATTTGCCCTTACTTTCTTATGCCAAATTTTAACCTCAAAGTCGCTTGGAAAAATCAATTGTGATTTAGACATTTGATGCAACTAAATTAAAGCT
Organism: Pelargonium fulgidum; assembly: GCA_036897545.1. NCBI lineage: Eukaryota > Viridiplantae > Streptophyta > Magnoliopsida > Geraniales > Geraniaceae > Pelargonium > Pelargonium fulgidum. Next base: position 13,749 of record JAYMTE010000932.1, read on the forward strand.
AAAAATATATGTTCTCAAAATAAGTCAACTGGGTCTGATCAATACTTATTTGGAACCATTTAACCCTTTTAAGAAAGGGAGTGACTATTTCCACACCCAATATTACTGCTTCCACAGCAAAAGTTCAAACATCTATTGTTTAGACAAAAATACCTTTGTATCTTTTATATTTTCCTTCTCCATTCCACCACTTCTCATCAATCTCTGTCATATGGATATATTTATATGTCTCAACCACGTCTATACCAACTCCAATATTTTATTAGTTGAAATCTACATATACAACTTTTGTCGAAATAGCGAAATTCTATACTACAAAAAAAATATAAGTGTGTGCAAGGTTAATAAAAACAAATAATGCTCTTACGTAACCTGAGTTGAACAAGGTTGCCAAATTATTTCAATTAGAGCTGGCGATTTTGGTCTTAACACGCGACACGACATGAAATAAACATGTGGATTAAAAAAATTATCAATCGTGTCGTGTTTTCGTTGAGCCTATAAAACACGCACGCACGATTAATTAATATTGTCACGGCACGACACGATTAAAGATTCAATTGTAACTTTACTAAATATAACCCTAGGTCAAATCACAATATCATATTAGTATTACCATTTGCAATCCACCTATTTTTTCATTGTTCCTCTTTGTGAATTTATTTGTGTTGGATTGTGTCGTGTGGTGTGTTGTACTAAACGTGCCAACCTCGTCTCATTCACTTAAATGCGTTACTTGTGTCGTGTCAATACGACAGTTATTGTGTTAAACGTGTCGCGTTCGTATTTTGTGTTCATAGTCGTGTCATGTTCATGTTGGACTATGCAATACGATTAATAATCGTGTCATGTTTGTGTTGGGTTATGCAACTTTTTGGTAAAGGAAAGGAAAAACAAACTAAACGAGGATAGAACGGGCCACAACAGTCCCTCTCAAATCATTCCCTAGGAGATCTTGTAATCCTGCCGGAGCGTCCCGATACAACTCGAATTCCGACATGATCCCATATCCCAAGTTGGCAATGCATCAGCCACCTTATTCCCCTCTATAGCAATGCGAAATAGAAATGTCCCACTCTCTTCCCATCAACTCCATGATATCATCCGAGACAACTTGAGCCATCCAACCAACCCCATGCTTGTCCTTCGAGATGTTCTGCCTCGAGCTTGAGCCATAGTCATAGCTACCTGTTCTGCCTCCTTGAGAGCTGCATCAACAAGGGAACAAATGGGAGCACCTCCACCTCCATAAACCCATTCCCAGCGGACCTTTCCCGCCATAACATTACCATTCTTCAAATTGAAATCAATCCAATCCTTGATGCTAGAGTTTTATTTAATTTTTTGGATTAATTACCCCTATGGTCCCTCTA
>JAYMTE010000933.1:0-15115 GCA_036897545.1 Pelargonium fulgidum
GTCAAGTTACCGTACTTGGTGGACGGCTGCCGGATTGAACAATGACGAAACCGCTTGGAGCGGGCGGTTTCAAATTTTGGTTCAAGGAGCGGGCAACCCGTCCGTGAATACCCCTAATTAATACCCGGCAAAATACTAAAGAAATGATATTCCATTCCCTCCATTAATTATAAACAGCCAAGATCATACAAGCTCAAAGCACAATTTTGAATCAATGCAACCAATACCAATATACCATTTGCTAAACTAATATTGAATTTTCAAGAAGTTCAATGAAAGAAAGTAAAATATATTTCATGTAAATATCCCATGAGACAACTCATGTTAATGTTATAGCAAAGTCTTTCAAGCTTACTACTATTCCTCAAACAAATACAGTTTCTCTTTATTAATTCCCCACCCCATAGAATACAAGAGATTACCCTCATTAATCAAAATTGGATTTCTGGCTAAAAGCTAAGCCAAGTACAACCAAGAAAATAAGAAAATGAATAAATAAACCAATGAAAAAACTTACAATTGATGACATTTCAAATCTTCTTTTCTATGAGCCAAAAACAGTCCACCTGTTTTTCTGTGGTCAAAATTGTCCCAGCCTAGCTAGGTCAACCCGAATACCTCATATTTATGTGACTTGTTACCGTTCTTTATCCCTTCCTATCAAAGAAAACATATTCTTGGATAAGTTGCAGGTATGAGATGGTGACATATGATCAGTTACAATTCCAGCAAATCTCAGTCAACGAACAACAATTTGAAACAAGTTAATTTGTCACAACACCCATAATAGTGAAAAGCCAAAAGATACAAACACATGGTGATAATTTAAAATCTTTTTTCACATATTCAGAGCACAAGATAGTTTGGAACAGATGAAAATTCAGAAAGAAAAAAATAAAAATAAAAAAATCATGCGTATGCGTTTCCAGCTTCAGTACAAATAGCATGTTATACAGAGAGCACGAGAACTGCGTCTGCAAAACATTCTATTCTAACAGGAGAAATCAATTTATTATTCAGGCAATATTGATCTTCATACAGCAAAATCAACCTACCCTTTTCCCAAACTAGGCCGGGGTAGGCTACATGAATTCTAAAGCCAAATTATTAGGAATCAAGTACTTGCATTCTCCTTCTCCACTCCATTCAATCTAGTATTATATCCTCCAATATGTCTTGTACTATCCAGTCTTTTCTTATTATCTCTTTAGTATCCATCACATGAATTTTCTCTATGATGCCCATGCATGAACCACCTTAGGTGATTTTCGCGCAATTTATCTTCTATTGGAGCAACCCCAACTTTAGTTAGGATACCTTTCATGTGTATAATAATATCCACCTAAGCGTTCTCATCTATGCTACCCCATCTTATGACATTGGTGTATCTTTAGAGTCCAACATTCAGTCTCATAATACAAAGCTGGTCATATAGTTGTCCTATGGAACTAACTCTTCAATTTTAGAGCAACTCTTATCAAAAAGGACCCCTGAAGCTCTCCTCTGTTTCAACCATCCCGCTCCTGCATTAATTTTAGTTCAAATGCACTTCAATCTCACCCCCATATTTTGAACTACAGATCCAAGATACCCTCTAAGATAAATGAAATTTTACTCACTCTATTATTGTTGCTAATTTTACACTATATATTCATCTTGGTTCTACTTATTGTAAAATTTAAAAATATATATGGAGTTAGCAATAAAGAAAAGAAAGGAATCTGGGTACATACTGGCATACCTCCCCAAGGACCCATTGCCAATAATGGGAAAAGGTACTGGCCTCCTTTCTTGGCTTGAACATAAAATCTCTTGCATCCTCTCTGGCCAGCCTGAATTCAATATCCTTTCAAAATCTTCCACCTCCCTAAATGAAAACAAATAGCCCCATAAACATTACAAAGGGGAAGTTACTATCAAGTCAGATCTGATGAATGATGCAAATCCCATGTTTCATAACCCACTTGAGCAAAGTGAAATATATTCAACTAAACTCAACATTTTTACGTTTTTTAGCAAGCCTGCCTGACCAAGAAGTTACTGAAAAGCAAAATAGCGAAAAGCAGATAATCAATCCATCCAGCAAAGAAGTAATTCTCTTGAGAACTTACTGAGAAATCGCATAACTTAAAAAAAAAAAAAAAATGGTCTTTGTTCTACAAACAGACTATCATTTATTGTTTTTACTTGTTTGGGGAAGATCAATGTTTCCTCCACAAAACTGGTTGCCAACACCTATTGCTATTAATCCAGTTTCAAATTGGCTACAACATTTCGCCAAACTGTTTTGTGAAGGGAACATTCTTCTAACCAGGATAGTTCACAGTAAGCCATCATTTAGGGCTTCATTAAGAGCTTCTGGAGCCATCATTTAGATTGAAAACAAGTCTTACTCGAGTTTCCAAATTATGCTCACATCGATAGCCATCAGAAAAGAGAATAAGATAAACAAGGTATACTTGCTAACCGGGAAATATACCTATCAATTTTTTTCTTCAATTCAGGATCAATCTCATCATCAATATCAGCATCACCAGAATCAACCTTTGATGCAAATGTGTCATCTTTCACATCATGCAACTTTGATGGACCACTTTGATGGGGCTCCAATTTATTGTGAACCTCAGCACTGTGGCATGCAGAACTATAACCATTTGATTCCTACAACATATAGAATGAACAGTGATTTGACAATCTAAAAATATAGGTGCACAAGTACAAGTGATTGTGAGTACAACAATAACAAAGCAATTTCTAGAACAATGCAGGGTTGGCTACATGAATCCATTAGCAAAACTCTTTGGGATCTTCTTCTAGTGTTCTCCTCCCCCACTCTATCCTTTCTAATGCTATCACCAGTGATTGTGAATACCAAAATTACAAATTACAGAAATAGCAAGTTACAATTCCAACCTTCATAGGAGTCTGAACAGCTTCAGCTGTACATGTGTTCTTTTGTTGATCTTTCCTTTTCCGATTCTTCTTTTTATTCTTGGAAGTTTTAATATCCTTAGAATCTGTCCAACAGAATTTCCATAATACCCCCAATGAGTCCTTCAAAAGGAAGTAAAGTAGAAAGGAAAAGGAAAAAAAAACAAGGGACAACAAATGACAAACAGACTACTCTTCACAATTATTATTTTCAAAAGAACCTTATAATTACTACATGCAGAAGAAAGTGATGGCATTATATCCATATGCTTAATTATCCCTTTATTTAAGCATTACAATTTTACATATAATAATTCTGCTTTTCTTTTCCTAATAGTACAGCGGATGACCCACATTTCAGAAAGCAGATATATCAGAACGTCTGTCTATTCCTCAGCATGCTATATATCATCTTCTTCACTCTATAAACTACCCCTACAAACAAACTCTCATGTAATATCATAACTACCAAACAATACAGCCAGATGATGTTGATATATCCAGCAATACCCAACATGATGATCATAAGAAGAAAAGGTAAACCAAATGGCCTATGTATCCCTAAATAGAGAACAGTTCAGGGATTTAGACTTCCTACTTCTTGAGAAGCTTGTAAAATATTTGATCTAAGTACAATATACAAGAAAGCAAGAGATAGGCACATTATGTGGAGACAACACTATAATATACCTTCATGCCCTCCATTGATAAATGACAAGAGATCATCAACTGATCGGTCATCTACATGTTCTTCTTCAGTCTCAACAATCTGGAAATTATAGAAAGTCCAACTGTAATTATCATTAACATGAACGTTCAAAGATACATAAGCACATAAAAACTATCACAGCACAGCCAGTAAGGAGTGGGGAAAGTATATTACCAAGGAAATATGTGATTGTGAAACTAGAGATTTTTATGAAACTATTAAGTAGGGAGCCATGCCCAACCTCCCAAAGAGAAAAAAAAAAAACATTTTAAAGCTTAGGATGAGTCATATGATCCTGGTCATCATAAAGAATATTTTATACATTGCTTTCTTCTCATTCTATTTTAGTGTCAACTTTTTCTATCATGGTTTCTTTTCCAAATCTAAATGCTCATAAAAGCCTACACGTGATGGTTATGACCAAGAGGAAAATCATTTTGCTCAGATTAAATAATATAGTAACAGTTACAGCATAAAAAAAGAACTTTCAAATTCCATATATAGACTCTTGCCACATTACAAAAAAATTATGAGGCACGCTTAAAACTCCACACTTAAGGGAAGAGTAAAATGCAAAACAAGCGAGTAAAACTTCAAGACAGGAAATACTAAGAATGGAGATAAAACCAGATGACAAGATCACAGTCACCTTTAATTTTTCTCTATCTTTAAGTTCTTTTCTTTTTCTTGCATAAAGTCGATTCAATAGTCTGATCCGTGGATCATCTGTTGTGTTTTTTAATGGCTCCAGCTTCTCCTCCTGTATAAATGAAACTCTTTTAATGAGAAAGAGAAGGAAGAAATGAGCATCACAAGTATAAACACTTCGCACATCCACCAGACACCTCTGTAAGATCATCGGGTAAATGAAATATCTCACGTATCTCCTCGGGGGTCTTCCCTTCAATTATCCGTGCAAGAGTACGACTGGTAAGATCAACCAAAGGCTTCAATTGAAGACTATCAGCAGCAGATGTCAACTCACAGAGCCTCTTCGTGTCCATTCGAATGAACTTTTCATCAAAAGACTTTCGTTCCTATGAAAAGAATAGCTCAAAGTCAAGCATAGCTTTGCTTGTATAAGGTCATTCCTGAACTATGTCACATGGGATGTAAAATACAAAGAAAACCTAGGAAAAATAAAGAACGGTGACACAGCATTAAGTAAATGATAAAAATTCAGAAACATGAAAAACCTTGTTAGAGCGCCCTGGCACTTGATGAAACCTGCAGTAATCAAGAATTAAGCTCAACATTGCAGGATTAACTCGTTGTGGTAGAGATATAGAATAATTCTTGGATGATCCCATGCCTTTTGAAATTACTTCTTGACATATCATGGGGCAAAACATGGCAACCTCTTGTTCGACTTGTTGGATTGAACCATCAGCTGTCTGAAGCCAAACATACGACTTCAGCATCTGAGAATAAATAATAGGATCAGTATTAACAGGAAGCAGAAAACATATTGAGGTCCGACTGGCAATTAGTGTGTGCAAACACCTCTACTGCAGAAGAAACAGCAAGTGGTCTGACACAAAAGTAAAAAGATATGATGGGTCAAGGTCTGACATTTCTCATTAACAACAAGAGGTCCTAAACATCTTTCATAATTCCATTACGGTTATGACAGCACAATAAGAACACGTACATCATTATACCATCGTCAGAGAACTATGCAGTCTCTACTCATCCACATGATGAACACCACATTTTCCACAAGCAATTTAAAGCTTAGACAGAAAAACACTGTAGGTTTCAGATTGCATCCAGAAAGTGCTTAAGTTCAATTAAAGCTTGGCTTTATCCACTTTTCTTAAATCCTACAAGATCAACAGATTTTCACTTCCACTCAGGGAAATAGAATCCTTAACAAAATACCATCTACTTTTGTGGGAAAGACTGGTGTGTTTGTAAGCCCATCATGCGCCCAGGACTTCTAAGATGCTGGGGGCCTTGAACTGCCTATTTACATCCTAACCATATCACCCACCAATGCAAGACAAGGACTACCTTATTTCACTCAGATCCCTTGTATTTTGACATAAATATACTCGAAACAATTTTAACGGTGATCCATAGAAATCATAATTGAACCCCAGAATGGCAATGTAAAATCTTATAGCAGTCAATCCTTATTATACATTTCAACCATAAATTCCATTCCACAAAAGAACATTAGAAGAAACAATGGAATTAACACACACACAGAGTCATAATCCATCTACTAATATTGAAGAACATACAGCTTTATTACTATTTCACTCAAACAAGGATCCAAAAACATAGAGGTCGGGTGATCATTTTCATGACTAAGATGGATTTTTCCAGTCCATCATTTCATTAAACTTTTTATCATTAATTGTGAACTGCAAATTTAATAGAACTGGCTAGCAGACAATAAGATGCTATGATATAAAAGGTGGAAGTTACACAAAATGAAATTAGTGGAAGGATATTTCAGCAGAAATTATCTAATACTTTTGATAAACAAGGCCATTCTCAAATGACTTTCGCACTATCGAGATCTGAAATTTCTTTCAATGGATCAGAAACCCTAGTACAAAAAGTGAGAGTTACAGTTAGGAATATTCAGTCCTTGACTCCTTGGTAAAACAATCCAATCAGCAACCCCTGAGGCGTGAGGCACACACTAGAGCCTCAAAACCATTGAAGCAAGGTTCTTAGAAATGAGGCACATGTGAGGCCCCTGAGACGTACGCTTCTCCGCTGTATCCTCGTCAATTTTTCGCTTTTCATCAGATCATATTTAGTTAAAGACTCGTAATTTTGATCTATAAAATTAGGGCAATCACGATGAAGACTCTTCATCTCCCAATCAACATGACCAAAATTAATTTGCCTTGTAAACTGAGACATTTCAGATGGAGATTCTTCCTTTAGAGTTTCATAATTTAAAATCTGTCCGCATATTCAAGTCACTAGTTAACACCTGCAATCTGTCTATATTACAAAAGATATATTCCAAAAAGAAGATAAAACAGTACAGCAAAGAGCCAGCAGTAAATAAATATTTTTCATAAATTTCTTTTGTTTATGTTTATTTTAAATTAATAATTTTTTAAAGTGTGGCTCGCTTCATTGAAGCCCACGTCTCACTCTAAACCAACATTAACTAAGACATGAAAGAGATCTCAGTACTGATAGAAAACCTTGCCCAACAGCCATTACTCTACATTGTATTATGAATTACGAGAAGAGATTAAACAAAGCAACATTCCATTGACGGAATTGTAAACTATAAATAGAAAACCTTGCCTAACAATTGTTACTCATCATCCTCCCTTCATTGTCTTATGAATGAAGAGAAGAAATTAAACAAAGCAACATTCCATAGACGGAATTGTAAAATATTAAACTGTCTGGTATGCCCATACAAATAACTTCATCTAAGTAACCAAGTCATATGATCATCCTTACAAAAAGATACATCAAAGGCTAAAATATTGAAATCAGAAAAGAGGAAAAAAAAAAAAATCAATCCATAAAGAAAAATTGCAAAAATGAGTACGTTTGTGAGTGCGTGTGTGAGACAGAGAGAAACAGACCATTAGATATGGAAAAACTGTGCATACCTCTGGCTTAATGACTGCTTTATCAACTTCTGACATCTTTTAGAACATTCAACAGCCAAGAGCAACAAGGATTAAGTAGAAAAAACGACGTTTTGGGGTCCAAAGCTTGATTCCAAGAGAAGTATCTCTATCCTTATTTAGATATGAACTTCATCAAATCCGGATTCAGTCTTCTGAAACGATACCCAAGATGTTAGAAGATCCACTTCAATGGACCTGCATGTTATCAAACATGTACCAGCAGCACTTCTTAATAATACTTCTCTGAATAGCATCACAGAACTGATTAAGCAAAAACAGCATGAAACCTACCAGACACAGAACTGATCATCATGAACCTGCTTGTTATCAAACAAGTACAGTAACGAGAGATGAGGGCCACTAATCCCCAAGTTTCAAAGAGAAAAACAGTGAAACTATCACACAGCATAGTATGATTTACGAGTTACATTTCAATTTCAATTATGGCCAGACAGACTAGACTGCATGTCACAGGATAGGGAACAGACACCATCCATATATCTAGTTTTTTGCCCAAACTTACATCTCCGCAGTTAAGCTCTACAAACAGTTATAAGTTACCCAAAAAAGTGATTTCAGCAACCAATATCTGCCTAAGCATTAATTATTTGCCCTTTCTCTTTATATCCAATGCAACAAACTTGACGTATGGCAAGCTGTATATAGTTCACAACACCCACAATTTCTGGACCTCCTTGAGGGTTTTATGCATTCCAAAATCCAAATACAGAGAATTGTATATCATATTCTCTGTTATCTATCCAGCATTTAAGTGCAACTTGGATGGGGGACAAGTATGCAGGGGACAGCAAACTTAGCCATATTGTACAAGGGTTCAAAGAGAGTGGGAAACTTGGATATCGTGGACACCGCGTTGTCCCATACATTACCGTTATTTTCCTTTCCCATTGGAAGGTGCGGTAAGCTACTTTCCCAAGGCCACAGAAAATTTGAACATTTGTGTTTGACATGATTACCCCAACGCATTTCATAGTTGACCAAATTGCTCATACTTCCACCTTTCATAACACAACCCAATCACCAATACTATAGCTATTCGCAGGAAAGTGGAAGTTAGATAAAGCATTATTTAACCATTGAAACTATATTTCCCATTCCACTTTCCAATGCTTACCAAATCTCCCTCCCAAAAAAATACAATAGCTAAGAAACTGATTCCAGCAACTCAAAATAGTACCAGTGTACCACTCAACCAAAAGATACCTAAAATTGAAACATATGCACACAAATAATATTTCTTCCATAATTAAGGCATTTATTTCGGTACTATAATTATGTTAATATCACCATTTATTTAATTGAAAGATTCACATGAATCATGATAAGCGTCAACCAAATTATATTTGAATGTCAAATGAACAAAAATCTAATTGTAATTATTATAAAATTTCCAGACACGCCTTAATCTTATTTATTGGGTAATTACACTCATTAACTTCCGTAACTTTAAAAAATGTGATGGGTGAAAAGAGAATCTTGTGACAACGTTAAGTAGCACAGATGCACATCCTAGAATCAGCTCAAGAAATGAAAGGACAAAAAAGGACAAAAAAGTGGTTAGAATCCATTTAATGCTTGCTCCCTAATATTTGATGGGATGAATCAAGTTTCAAGATGACATAAAACATCTAACAACTTTCATAACATATTTTTGACAAAAAGCCTCAAATCCAAAATTACAAAAAAGGGAGCTAACAGACAAATATCGGAAGACAGCTGTACGATTTCAAATACTTTGTCTTCATTGTTATAGTTTTGAAGATGTGAATCAATTTTGTTTTATTAACTTCAAAGTAGACACACAGCTTCAGAATTCCACATAAAACTGGGAGAGTAATACATATTCAAAACTGGACAAGGGGACATGTTCTACATCAATAACTTATTGTAACTTCAGGCTCAGATCAAGAGTTTCTGAACATTACAGGAACATATATTTCTGCTTTAGTTATTGTTTCATACACTCCAGTTTCCATGTACTTTCAGATTTCCAACTCCCTTACTCAATACTGACGTAGAAATCTGAGAACTGCCCATTATTGAAAAGCTTAAGATACAACATAATTCCAAATTTCAGCTTCCACTCAATGTAAGCAACTTGGATCATGACTCATGAGAGCCAAATTGGAGAGTAAGCAAGTGATTTCAAATGCCATTTCGATGAAACTAGTTGGAATCCCATCTATAATTGTTTCGAACTATATTGGTACTCATTATGAACTAAGAAAGTGTCTTCAGTGCTAATGACCATTCCTTGTCCCTTTAGAAGCTAAACCCAAACCCCTCTAATCCCTCAGGCAGCCAAAACCCTTGTTCCAAGTTTTCCCAAATCTTAAAACTCCAACAAACTTGTTACCTTCAATACAAACAATCAGTAAGCTTAGCACCCCTAGTACAATCTAATATTCCTAGAGTCAACATACATTTGATTATCAGAGGCAACTAACAAAACTTACGATCATCAGCAACGGCATCGAAACAGCAAAAAGCCATCAAATTGAGAAAACATACAGACCATAAAAACAGCAGATAGCATTCTACTGCTTAGAACAGGCATGCTTGTGAGTGAAGCGATCGAATTAGGAAAAAGAGAAGCGTAAGTACCTGCGACCGTTGGGAGAGGTTTGAATTGCAGAGATATGGCGCTTCTTGGGCGGAGACAGAAACGAGAAATGACAGAGAAATGGAGGAATGAGAAGATGGGAGTGTCTGTGACTGTGTGTGAGGAATGAGGGGACAAGGTACAGGTGAATGTCTTTGTCGCGACAGTGGTTTGCTTCTGGTTGGTGTACGGATCTATCTTTCTCAACCTCTCCGACCGCTCTGTCTCTCGAGAATCTAGATGTGGCTGTGGCTGTGGCTGTGGTGGCCTGGTGGGTGAGGCGCCGAGTTGCTGGTCTGAACACCCACCACACCACAACACACACCACTACAGATGGGTTTTAGCCTTTTAGGCTTTGAGTTCAAGCCCACTTCACTTCTTGCTTCGGGCTTTACGGCCCATCTTTATGCCCGTAAATCACATTTTTTTTAAATATACTCTCAACCGTTGGAAATTTAGAAAATAATGCTATATTTTTTTGTAGTAATGCTATATGTCTCAAATTTTGTACAAAATTGATATGTTAAATAAAAAGAGATGACACATCAATTACTCTATTGATAAGCTGGTCACATGTTCAATAGGTCTTATAATCCGTACGCTTTACACAAAAAATTTATGCGAGGGTGTTGATATCATATATGTTGGGTTTGTACTTGTTTAAACTTAATATTGAACCACAAAATATGAAAACATATGTGTCATATAAGCTAACACGTCACTTTGTACACCTAGTTACAAATTCAAATTATAAAATGACAAAACTATCATATAATAATATTTTTTTAATAAATGAAAAGAAAATAAAACAATCTAAACTTAATATATTTTGGTTGAATATAAACCAAGATATCCATAGTGTCATTTCCAACCTTTCTCTACTAACATCATTTTTCTCTTTCTTGTTGCTTTGAGTTCCGGATGAGTCTGAGTTTGTATTTGATTATTGATGTTTGTATATATAAAATGTTGAGTGTTTTATTCGTTTGTATTGAGTATTCCGTTATAAGCTAACTTCTAGTTGTGGAATCATGTTTTTTATTTAGTAACTTGAAGTGTGGCTATGAGATGTATGATTTGCATGATTAGTTTTGTTTTCTGGGATTTACTCGTAATTCTTGTTATTCAATTTGGCCAATTTTATCACGCGATTGCTTAGGCTACTTGCATCTTTATGAATGTGAACATTAATTAGTTTTAGAAGAAATTTTAAAACTTGAATTTTTGCTTATATTTTAAGATGCTTGTGAGATAAACTTATTCTTAATGCTAGCTTGGTGATAGTAGGCATTTGTATCTTACTATTGCTCTTAACTAGTTAACTTGCTAAGTGCTAAGCCACTTTTGGAAAGAGGTGATTAGTTAATTAAAGTAGAGTTGACTTAGTTACGTGTCAAATTATACAATTTCACCCTCTCCGCATCCTTAAGGTAATTTCATTGCCACATTCATCTCGATATTGTAAAACCTAGTGTTGCTTGAATATGTCTCATTTCCCATTATCAACATTGCAATTTAGCATAGTGTTAAAACAATCAATCGACATCTACAAATTCTTGTTGCATTTACATCAATCAAGTTATTATAATTTGGGATAATTAACCATATTTGTGTTCATTTGTAGAAAGCTCTATACTACTAGGCATTAGTGTAACGCTAGTTGCTAAAATCTATGTCAATTTTTCAGCGTCGTGGTCGGGAACTACAATAGCTAAATAAGCTTAATTACTTAGATTATTTGATCCTTTTTTGTTTTGTTTTTGGTGTTTCATATTGTGTTGTTAAAAACAATACATGCCCAGAACCCAGCCTGGTGAGATTTGAGAAACAGAGTTTTTTAGGAGCTCCAGTTATCGATATTGATATACTACACTAATTATCACTAATGGAAAGGACATGGGCATCCATGGGTCAAACCCAAACCCGAAAGAAGTTATCAAGTCGCACACAATGACCAAATCAGGAGACGCCATTGATTAATTGGTGGGGTTGGTGGAGCGCCTAACCATAAACAACGCTGCATTTAATACACCCAAAAACATACAAACTGTCACCGACTCACCTAGTTTTTTTTTCCCATAATAATTATAAATATCTAACAATATGTGCACACAAGAAAAAACATATTTTATTATCAAAAAAGAAAAAACATATTTAAACCTTAAAACTTCTCTAACATATGATAAAAATGAATGAAATTCATAGGATTTTGAAATGGCAAAGCTCAAGGCTATCTGATTTTTTGGTCACTCAGCTCAATATATGTAACTTAGGGCTCGTTTGTGAAGTCTATCAAAACTTTTGTAAATGTCTATAGGAGGTAAAAGGAGGTAAAAGGAAGAGAGAGAGTCTATAGGAAATATGAGTTATGTTTGTTAAAATTGGGTTGTAAAAGGAGGTGTGAAAAGGAGTTGTGTTTGGTAAATTTTTGATAAAAGTTATGGTTTTATTGTGAAATGACAATACTACCCTCATTAATTAATTTTTATTAATAAACTAAAAAATAATAAAGAAAATGAACGTTTCTCCTCTCCCAAATTTCACGACTTTGTTTTCCAATAGTAGGTTCCGATCCAACAAACTTGTTGTGAAATTGCGGCGGAGTCCATTGTTGTGACACAAAACCAGGAGGGACAAACAAATTCGGCATTTGTTGATCGTCACTGTAACTTCCCGGAATTTGAGAGAACCAATTAGGATATGGAGGTCCATTATAGTTTTGTCGGTCATTTGAGGAACAATTATACGCATTTTGATTATCATTATCCATCTACGTATAGTCAAATAAACAAATCACATATTAGAGATATTACTCTATTGATGAGATTAGTTGGTCGACCAATTCATATAGTTGGTCGACCAATTCATATAGTTGGTCGACCAACTCAAATAGTTGGTCGACCAACTCATATAGTTGGTCGACCAACTCATATAGTTGGTTGACCAACTAAAATTACAGATATAAAATCACTCGATTTACGCTTCAAAATTTAATATCAACATCACTAAACAATGTATAAACAAACATAAACATTAAAATACATACAGTATATGAAAGTTAGAACAATATGAGCATTACAGTGCATAAAATATGTCATTAAACTCATCAGAACCAGTCTTTCTTGCCTGTTCTTCTTCCTTCTGTCTTTAGTTCAAATGATCCTTCTGTCTTTAGTTCAAATGATGATGGTGTAGTTAGGGGCAAAATGGAACTGAATATCATTTCTCTCTCATCCTTCTGTGTGAAGTTAGCCAGAGTTTACTTCTGCAAATAGACTCTCTCTCCTCCTTCAGCTGAGCTGGCAAACCAAAGAGGAGGAGAGAGAGTCTGGTTTACCAAACAGACTTCCTCTTCCTTTATCACTGCTGGACACCAAAAAGGAGCAAAAGGAACAACATATAGAGTTTACAAACAAGCCCTAAATGTACAAAATTTTATACAAATTTTTTTGTACAAAATGATGTGGCAATCTATTTGGTGAATGTTTTTTTTTTTTAAAACTTTTTTTTGCAGTTTAAAATTAATTATAATAAATAATAACCCGACATATATAATACCACCATCCTCCCATGAATTTCTAGCTTGGAACTCCCGGTTTATTAGACAAACTGCACACGTGGCGCGTTGTCATTTTGCCAAATCACAAATATGATTTTTGATGTGTCATATCTCATTTATTGACACATCATTTTGTACAATTATTTTAAATTTTGTACATATAACATTGATCTATTATAACATCTACATTCTGGACTTATTTGTGCTAATTTTGAAAAAATATTAACCACACCATGATTAAATAAACTATGAAGTGTTAAAATGTTCCATTTATTGCTAAGAATAAATTGAAGTAGACTTCATTTGTTCCATAGATATTAAATATTTTACATTTGTTGATTCTGTCTAAATCTATAAAATTTGTTTGCTAAATGATATTAGATATATTCATTTGTTCCATAATTTTTTATTTGTAAATTGACAATTTTGAATTGCAACCCCTTCAAAGGAAAGCAAAGTGGATACAAAAAAGTATTTAGTATTGGGGTTAATGGGTATTAGTGCACTGATATAACTTTACATCAATGCATCTATAAAAACTACGTTGTTTAGATTAAGAGTGACTTAATTGATTATAATTATCCAATATAATGATTTAAATATTAATAATATATATGAAAAAAAATACAACTAATCTATTTTAACTCAACTTAACAAAAAAAATCACACCTACATTATATGAATTAACTACAAACAAACACACATTCGATACAAAAAAATTAAAACTAATAATCAAATTTATAAAGATTGACAAGAAAGAAAACAAAGTTTATAATTGATCATCAATAAGAATATACCCCACGTTAAAATTTACTAGATTCAATTGGGCGCTCCGCGCCCACAAATTCATTGGGGTGGGGGGAGAGTGTAACTAAATAAAGTGACATTGTTATTGGTTTGATTTTACACAAGGTATGATATATATTTTATATTTCTTAAATTTATATTTAATGAAAAATAATATCATGATGATTTGATTCATTACTTATCAAAACTACGTAGTTTTGATAAGTGCACTGATCTAAGGTTATATCAGTACACTGATACTTATTTTTCTCTTTAGTATTTATCTCAAATCTTTTGGTAATATATTACTGAGCAAAAGAAATAGATTTTCAAAACTAAATGTTTGATCGTATCTTTACAAGATTCCAATACAAACGTACTAGAGATTGGAATAACCTCCCCAAAAATCAATTAAAAAATATTGATGTATTTAAATATTTAATATTTTTATAACACATTTCATTTTGGTCATCTTATAATGGTTTTTTTAGGTGAAAATACTCAATTTTATTGATTGTTTTCAAGATGGAAAACAAGGTACATACACATAAGAAATAAAGGAAAAACAAGTAATTGGTTACAAACGACTGAGTAGAGCCAGTGAGTTGACGATAATTGTAGTGAAGGTTATACTCAGGACTTTTGGCCAGATGGACGAGGCCGCTGGCCAGGTATGTGGATCCTTATGGTGGGGGTGGTATGGTAGTGTTTGCACGACTAGAGTCTTTTTAAGTGATTCATGTTTTTGAGTTTGCTGATAAGTTAATTTTATTCATCATTTTAGTTTTTTTTCTATTTTATATAAAGTAATTTTAATTGGTAAAAATTATATTGAATTCTGTTAGGATAAATTAACCAAACAAACACTCAATTTAATTATCTTTATCTCT
>JAYMTE010000934.1:0-15114 GCA_036897545.1 Pelargonium fulgidum
TTCCCGACGTCACTCGGCGTCACCACCTTGTCGAACATGTGCTCTCTCTCCACGGACATCTCCTCCGCCGCCTCGTCTCTACTACTCCCCAACGATAATTCCATGCTCTGCGACTGTGATTGCGTCTGGTAATTCGTAGATCTAGACGAAGACGAGTCGTGCAGCCATGGGTGCTGCTGGTGGCTGTAACACGGCGTAGAAGCAGCAGACGACGAAGACGGAAAGAAATTACTCGTTGTCACCACTTCCTCATCCTCCTCCTGATCCTCGCTGTAATCTCTGGTGCCGTCTTGCACAAATTCCATTCTCGATGAAGATGAATTTCGACCTATATATGAAATTGAGTTGTTCAAATTGGCCGGATCTTGGGAATTGGATATGGAAAACCCAATCTCAAATCAGAAGATAAATTGATTGCTAGGTAGCTATACTGACCTGTTTAATTTTCAGTTGAGCATCAGATCTTTCTCAGCTTCAGATCTTCACGAAGTATATATCACAAGTGAATGATTTGATCTGAGTTTTGAAGAAATGGAGCCCTAAAGAAGAGAAAGGCATGAAGAAAGTGAAGTTGTTGACCTAGATTATATATAGAAAGAGAGACAGAGATGGAGCAATTATGATCTATATGGGCTATTATTATTACTTGCTACTGGCTATTGGTGTGCCAATATGTTATGGCCTCCCCTGAGGCTGAGGCTGAGGCTCTCCGCTACAGCACCAACAACAGCAACAGCAGCAAGTTTTAGCTTTTAGGAGAGCAATTAGGGGTGATGAGAGGAAGGTTCTCTTCTCTGAGTCATTTGAAAAAGTCTCTCATCTCCAATTTATTTATCCATGCTGGTTAAAACAAAAAAAAGAAAAAAAGAAAAAAAAGAGAGTAAATAAAAAGGAGGAGTATTGTAGGGTGGGGGGCCCACGAATGATCCGGGTAAGGGCTCATGTGAGCTTGTCCTTTTCATCATTTGGGGCATCTTGTGCGCTAAGACCCAAAAGGCCAGTTGTTGTTAGCATTGGCATTGCCATTCAGTCATTAGATCCAACACTCACCTCATCAATTTTATTACTTCCATTTCATTTTACTATACATGCACACCCAATGGTTTGTTTTTGATGGAGTTTCATTTGGTTTCGAGTTTTGACTTTTTGGTAATGTATCATTCTGTAGCTACTGGTCCTGCATAAATATTGTATTGTATATGCCATTGCCAAGAGCTAACCCAAAGTAAAGGACCATATATAACAGAATTATCTGAACCATCTATCAGTAGCAGAAGCTGAGCAGCTATGTATATACCTTGCAGTATTTATAATATACTCTTTTCTCTGATATTTATCTAATTAAACACACATATGTCTCTTAATAATTAATACTCCAAGCCCTAATCCAGTACTCCACCACCTGTCCACCATGCCCTATGTATTAAAATATAGTTCTGCCACCTTTTTTATGCTTAAACTTCATACTTATCTTGATTTAACCTTTTAAAATATTTAATGCACCTGAAAAACATACAGTATTGCATGGGTTTTAAAATGGGGAATGGAAAAAAGGTTGCATGGTTAGATAAAAATGTGTGTTAAGGAATATTTAATCATTGTTCATTGACAGTAAAGTATACAGCATTCCAACATGTATGGCAGGCTACAGCAGCACCCAAACCAAGGGCTAGGGTTTAGTTTAATTGAAGAACATTTGTTTAATCTTTTCTTCTTCTTTTTTATTTCATAAAACTTAACAAAAATGTGTTCAACAAAGTTTCAAAAACTGCTCTATGTATATTTTTTTGAAAATAATAAAAAAATTGATTGAGAAATTATTTTCTCCCATGTCAATTACTCATCATAACATGTTAATATTACATATATTTATTTGACTTTTTTTCTCAGCTTCCTCTTAATTTGATTATATCTTTTGAGAATTAAATTCTACGACTAAGTACAAAAACAAATTGTATAGGACAACATGAAGATGAATATATATATATATACATATATTTGTATGTATAAGTCTGAGTTAATTAAAATGTATACAACAACTTGGTCTCTCTCTCTAGATGAGTTATATGTGGTCCATCATAATCTTCGACTTATATGTTTGGATGATGAAGCTCCACGGCATCATATTTTTGGGAGGCTACACTTTATAGCAACCTATTTCACTAAACCATGAGAATAACATTGTTACTATTTTGCATGTTGGGTAAATTATTATATTACGACCTAAGAGTTGGCACTTCAAATCAAACTAGATTACGTATAACATAATAGCGTCAATATTCATTATACACTTGATCTTTTTCTCAAATATTATGTTTTTTATTTTGAAAAATATTGAATGTGTTTATATGATTTTGTTATCCTTATGCACATATGTTGTAATAAACTTAATAATTCTTAGCTCATGATAGTTACTCTTATATACACACATATATACTATATTTGTTCCAAACTAATATCCACTTTCTTTGTAAAATACACAAAAAAAAAAAAAAAAAAAAAAACCCAACAATGTTGTTTTAATTCAAACCAAGTATTAAATATGATATTGGACCAATTTACTTTATTTTTCACGAATGTAATGCATATTATAAACATTTTTCTATCGATACAAAGTCAAAATATTAATTAAGCAGCACTCTCTTATTATGCAACTAGCTCATTGGTCGATTCATTAATATCGTTAATATAGGTTGTGGCGGGTTAGGGATGCATTGTAGTAGGTAGTTGTAAATATTAGATAAATTCACAATTTTTGCATTGAACATTTGAGTTCAACCTAATATAATTAAATGATTTTCTTAATAAAGTTGAGATCACCGATTATATGCTTGATTATTGTCTTGATCATATGTTCTCCGCTATCCAATATTAGGTATCAATACGAATATTCTTTCTACAATCTAGTAAATGTCACATAAATTTATCAAGGGTGACTATTGCAAAAAATTTAGGTATCATATCAATATAAGAGAATGTCTTGGGCCAACTTTTTTCATCTTGTGAATATTCTTTTTTTGAACAATCTTATGTTGCACTCAACTACATTATTATATTTTATTAATTAGAAATGCATCATTAATATTACTATATATTTTCAAATAAATATCTAAAACCTAAACCTAAAATGCCAAAAAAAAAAACTAGTAATTGTACATAGCCAGACATAGAGATAGAGAAATGGAAGTACTAGTAGTGTTTGCAGCTGGTTCTATATAGCATGCAATGCATGAACCAAGTGATGATGTGCTATGCATACACCATATTCAATGCTAAAACTGCAAAAGGGATTGATAGATGAGCCAATTTGTACTCTTCTTACCTAACCCAATTTGTGTTATCTATTTAATCTTCATCTCTCTTTTTTTTAACATGTGGATGACACAGTACCGCCATATGCTCTTCCAGCCACCACCTATTTTCTTCCACTTTAATTACTGCTAATAAAAGTGAATACTAGTAACTGTAGGTTACTATAATTGCATTCAAACAAATACGCCAAAATCTATACTATAGTATATTAAAGTCAATATAAGTAACTTATATAATGATGCATAAACTCTTTTCCTTTAATAGAACAATTCTAAAATTATGTCTTTCATTTTTCTAAGACTTACGATGAAATTGTTATTAACTAATAACATTTAATTTAGTAATACTCTTTATTATAACAATTAGTAAATAGTAGAGAATAGTCTTCTTATTACTACATTTTAACTAAAGTGACATAAGTATGTAGGATAAGTAATATATATTGGTTATATATTCAATTTTTTTTTTCATTTTTTTAATGTTGGAAAAATGATCAATTTATGTATTAACTTTTGACTTCATTTTTTTTTTTTTTTGAATGTGAGACTTTTATGTTCTCTTTTTTCAACGTGAGATTTTTCGTTTTCCTTTACTCTACGTTACATGTATCTTAATAATATTAATTTGTCATCAACAAAAAAATTATAAGTTTGAAATGCTGTAATTTTGTAACTGTGATTTTAAGTTTAAACTTCAGTGCTTATACTTGTAACATATAATAAAATATTTAAAGAAAAGTAATAGTTTTCGTACAACTAAATTACACATTCACATAAAAAAATTCATTTCACCAACATGTAGTCTTGATCTTATTTTATATGAAACTTATATAGTAGTTTTCTGCATATGAACTTTTAATTAGTTAAATTAATTAAAAATATTTTAATTTTGAGCTCAAATATAATACATTGAGCTTAAATATAAACTATCCTTAATCTAACATTCACACGTTATGATGTTTTTTTTCTTCTTAATTCTAATTAATTACAATTTATAATTCAAATTAGTTAAGTGTCATAGATGATTTATAAGGACTCGTGAACATATATATATAATTTGAAATGTAATCTATAATTCACTAGAAATTAGAAGTGGTCTAATTTTGAGTTTTATATAAATATAAAGATGATGTGTTGAATTGAAATTCATAAACATATATTATTTGAATTTAACATTTAATTCAATAGAAATTAAATCAAATTTTTTCTAATTTTGAGTTTAAAATAATAAGTGGAATGAAAGCTTTTATATGTTAGCCTCAAAGCAAATTGATGATATGTCTTTTCTTCCAAAAATGTTATTATTATAAAATGAAGACAATTAATATTATATTTAAACTTTAATCTTATTGTTTGAGACTAAATTATGGGTACTCTAAATATTTTTTACTATTATTTTATAGTTTTTACAAATTTAAACTATTAGCATTTGTCTAACAAATTTTAATTGAATTATAGGAATTTGGGACATGTTGGGTTTAAAAAATTTGTAATTATTGCGTTCGTTTAACTTTTTTAGAAGGGCAAATTTGTAATTAAATTTTTTTTTCTTTCCTAAGATTAGTTAAATAAATCTAAATTCTCAGGAATTGAACAAATTTTGAATAATTGAAATGATGGAAAAGCAAGTTCTAACTAGATTAATTAAGTTAAATAAGAAATTAAACGAACATCACCTAAGTATCACACGCTTTATGCTCAAAATAGATTAATATTAAGTCTTTGCTAACTTATGTAAAATGCGGGCTCTTACTAGTAAATACAGGAATATTCTTGCAAATATCACAAATATAATTATTGTAATAAAAAAAAATCAGAAGTTGTGGGCGGTGATGCATCCTACATAGCAATAGCATGCTCCTTTAAAGCTAAAGTCTATTGCGGTATTGCCCACATTTGGGGACCCTTTTGTCTCTCCTCTTCTTAAAATTTAGAAACAAAAAACTCAGTAACAAGTCATATTTGGATTCTTAGATTAGATAAAATCATTTATGACTTTTTAAGTAAAACATTTATGGCTTAATTTTCAAATATGAAAGAGTGGACTTTAAGTTTAGATATAATGTTTAATTGAAATAGTTTTGTTGTCACACAACGGTTGGATTTTTATAGTTAGATATACATGAATTATCAATAAGAGAAAGTGATCAAATTGGTAGACTAAACAATTTCATTTGTTCATTTTAGTACGTAAAAAATGTATTGTTCAATTTAGTATGCGATTGACGTATAGTAAACTAATTTAGTATGTACGTGATTAACTCTCAAGTTACTTTTTCCATTCAAAAGTCATGACATGTTTTTATGTAAAAAAATATTAACACAATCAACAATTTATTTGGACAACTAAAACTATTATCTTATTTGAGGTTTGAAAATAAAATGTTTCACACATCATGATAATTAGATTTGACAATTTTATAAAATAGAGCGGACTTGTCTGATATAATTCGATTCGTATTTTTGCATGACAAATACGTTTTGATTGAAAATTCGATTCGTATTAGGTCAGATTGAATTGTGAAGGCCTACAAGGTTGAATCCAAATTGTCAGCTCTAGTTATTATGATGTATGGAACATATTTGTATTTTTAGTTGTGAAAATAAATTCTAATTAGCTACTAACCATGTTATTATTAATTTATATAAATGCATGTCATTACCTTTGAATGGACAAGCTGAGAGTTAATTAATTATATACTAAATTTGTTTAGTATACTTCAGTCACGTACCAAATTGAGCAGTGAACTTCTTTTGCATACTAAAATGAGCAAATGAAATTTTCGAGTGTATTAATTTGACCATTCTCTCTTACCAACAACGGTAAATTAGTTAATTAGAAGACATTGAGTTTGTTATATTAATAGTGCAACAAGAATATAATGAGAAAAGACAATCCTAACTAGCTAATTCACACTTTCTTTGAAAACTCAAATGTGGACAACAATTATTTTGATATTGATAGAGTATATTTATTTAAAATATTAAGAAAGAAATTATTGGACATCCAAACGTAAAAATTTTAAGTGAAATATGGAATATGAAAATCTACATATATCAATTACTCCATGGTTTTATAATAAGTTTCTTGTTGTGTTGAGTTTTTGTCAAATTGTCATAATAGCTTAGTTACTATCTTTTAAGCTTATGTTAATACATTATCATAAACATACAAAAGTAAATGTCACAAGTACTAATTTCTACTAATTTTACCCCAAATAAAAACAAGTTCATGCGGTGATTATTTTATTTAAAATGAGAGCATAATATTGATATTGTGAACATTTAATAAGATGAATTACTGGTAAAAATATTAAATATAACCTTTCCAATTAAAGTTTTAAGGTATATGCTAGTTTTTTTTTTTTTA
Source organism: Pelargonium fulgidum (assembly GCA_036897545.1). Classification (NCBI taxonomy): domain Eukaryota; kingdom Viridiplantae; phylum Streptophyta; class Magnoliopsida; order Geraniales; family Geraniaceae; genus Pelargonium; species Pelargonium fulgidum. The sequence goes on from JAYMTE010000934.1 coordinate 6,682, forward strand.
ATATATAGAAAAAAGAGGGAAGAAAAAGGACTTGGCTCTCATGCTCTACCATTTCTGGATAATCATACCATATTCAGAGTCATAATAAAGTTGCATCTTTTTGTTTTACTTTTAACATTAATAATAATAATTAGGGTTTTCAACAGTTATTGTATAGAAGCTAGCTAGCTAGCTAGATATGGGACCACCCTAGACTTGGACACTGTCTACAGTACTACACACCAGCTAGGTATCTAGCTAGCTCCTATAGCCTTTGGTGACCCCAACCCAACCCAACTCACCCCATCCCAACCAGACTTTCCCACTCTTGTACTTGTAACCATCCAGATCTAGTTGCCTACCTGTTCTCTTCATCTCATGTATACTTACGAGTAACAGGAATCTCAAACATCATATATCAGTTGAAATTCTTCAATTAAGAGATAAATGAAATAGATTCGGACGGATGCTCCACACTCACAAATTGATTGAGATAGGTATAAATATTAGTCGATTATATGTCATCATCTCATTGATCATGATTTATTAGTTTAAAATTTTAACAAATAAATTAAGATTGAGATTGTTTTTTCTATGTATATACTTGTACTGTTTTTTCTTATTCATGCATCTGCATAACCTCACCATGCACATCCCTACACCTTACCCACTCACACCTTTCTCCATCTCCATCTCCCTTTATGCATCATGGGATATGTGTGTTCAATTTTGGGCTTCAATTTCCACACGCATACATGTGTATATTTATACACCTGCAAACCAAAAGCTCTTGCACTTTGGATTTGAATTCAAGTAGTAGTGGTCCTGTGTTATGTGGGGAGGTAATTATTGTAGCAAAATACCAATATTTATTTGATGAGATAAACGACAGAATGACCTGTAATTTCAGTCACGTACATGCGTGTCAGGCTTCTGTCTGTCTCGTTCTTGTGGACCGAATAATTGAGGTAATATTTTACATTATTGTTGTTTGTTTCATGATCGATGAAGTCGATATATAGTCTATGAAAATTTTAATAATTAGGTTAACCTAATTTAAGTTAATTGAAAGAGTTATTTAACTAATTAATTAATTTGTGAATATGCATTTCAATGACCTGACATGATAAGTGTCACTATCTATGTTGTGTGTATCAAATTCACATAATACATGGTTAATTTACACACATGTGTATACACTACAACAAAATAAATGTACTTTAAAAAAAAATAAATAAATGTCTTTCTAACACTTAAAGATTATTATTATTTTTTTAAAATCAATGCCTTGTAATATTCTCAAATACTCTCTTGTTTAAAAATGAGTAGTGCTGTATCTATTTTGAGAAAAATTATGAAGAAATGTGATATATTTACTCTTGTATTAGTGAATACAATTGATAATTATGTATGACACTTATTTTTATCATTAATAAGGAAAATGATCCATGCATATTTCTTATGCATGTCGAATGCATGTACAGATGAAAATGAATCTAGATTGTTGATTACATATAACCCAAGAAGATACCCACTACACTACCGGACTGAAGACCCAAGTTGCCAAAATCATATGAATAGTATTCACTTTCCACCTATTACAATCTAACACGTGTTTTACATGTAAGGTGACCGCATGCGTCAAACACCTGCCTAACAGTAATTAACAACTTGCTTAAAAACAACTTATTATGAGACAGTTGCACAATTATAGCAGTAGTAGCCCCATAAGTAGGGAGTAGGGGCAAGGATAATGGGACACATGCATAGGTTTGGGCTATTAAGAGGAATTGAAGTAGTGACTGGGCGAGACAACCCAAATAATTCCTTTGGAAAGCATGCTTAGTTAAGCAATCAATTACTAGTTTGCCTAGTAACACAGCCACCGTACGTGGCGCCGAGTGCATGGAGGAGCTGGGATGCGACGCCACTTGCTGTTTTGCTTCTACGTACTCAGAAACCGTTGAGCCTCTCTGACCGATTTGTCCCTTTCTGTTTCTCTAATTCCCATAATGCCCCTCTCTCTTTGTTTTTTCCTTCCTTTTTTGTGCCTACTGTTTTGTGAGTCTCAAGCTGTGGAGTAAATAAACAGAGATTATGGAATATATGGGTAAGCTTTGTAGTATTTATAACTATTTGGGTTTCTTGGGAGAAACAAGGTGGGTGATGAATACTAATGATCATGACTTGAATTGGGGACACTGGCATGTTGCTTTTGGTTCTTTGGTTGCTCTTTACACTTTACATGGCATTAATTTCCAATATCATTTCTCTCTTTTTCTTTTTATTCTTGATTGGTACGTGTAGAATTTCATTTTTACATCATTCAAAAGATGTTGTGCTAAAAAAACATAACATGTGACCCTATTGAGGGATGTTGGGAACCACAAAAAAGGTGACTTAAATTTTAGGAACATAAATGGATGATTCTTGATTTAATATTGTTTCAAAGTGCTTGGAATTGGGTAAAATATTGACTTCTTTTTTTCATAATTTACCGGCATGTAAATACTCCAACCAAATTTTTTACAAACTAGTAAGAACTCATGCATACAGTTTGATTAATGAAATCTTGGACAATTTATATTATTAATATGTTGATATGCCTCTTTAGCTCAAATCAAATGAGCTCATTAAGGTATTTTTTTTTATAAAGAAAATTTTCTATGTCCAAGTCGTTTGATGAGCTCCAAGTCTTGGTACGATAACTCATTGTTAATTAACAATAAGAAACGACATATATATGTGTTTTCAAAATACCGTCTTAGACATGAGAGTAACTCAACCAAAGCATACTCTCTTTTCATTATTCCAAAAACAAGAGTTATTTATGTTTAGAGAGAGTTATAGGCTTTCCATCCAACAAAAAACAAACAAAGCTACTAACAATCTTTTCTCTCCATGTGTTTCTCTCTCAAAGTGAAACCCCCTCATCTTACTAAAAAAGAGGGTATACTTTCAAACCAAAATCGTCACGTTGTATATCGTTAGTGAAGTGGTATGCTTTGGGGCCTACTTGAGTGTTAGAGTTCTAGCATCAAGGGAGGGCCAATGTCCTTCAGGCATCACAATGCAGAGTGGAATCTCCTAGGAAAGCATATAATTTTGAGTAGCGTCCTAATGTCCTAGCCAGTAAGACGGGGAGGCTTGGAGGTTACTTGGCAATGTGGGGACCTTGGAGGTGTGGGAGCTCCCATTGGAAGACCGAAAGCTCCTCTTGGAGGCTAAGTATATATGAAGAAGAGGCGTAGGGATCTCCTTGTAACTATGTTGTGTGGAAAGCGAAGTTTGAAGGCTTCTTGTAAAGACTAAATTTGAAGGAGAGTTGTCATGAGGATCTCCTTAGTTCCTAGAAGCTCCTCATCTAGGTGGTCTTGGGTAAGATGAAATAGAAGAAAGCTTGAGGCTACTGATCGAGGACCACAACTTGCAAGTAAGGGCTACAAATTTTCATGTAATTATATGGTAGCTTTTTCCAAGTCACAAAGAGGATGAAAACTATTACTACTTAAAACATATTTTTCTGCGTATTTATCTAACTTTAGTATTAGACAGACTTTTTTGGAATCAAACATGACTTCGTTAATCATTTCTTGTATAGTTGGGTAGAAGAAAGGTAGTGAGAGTCTTTCAAACATTTTTCGACAATTAATAATCCTGAACAATATGACAAATTAATTTTGAACATATTTAAATGAAATGGTAACTCATCCATTGTTCTATATGTACCAATTAGTTGGCCATAAATCCATGCACTAGTACAAAAGTATAAAATAATTAAAAAATGATCATGTTTCAATTTCATAAGAGACAACATTTGGAAATGAAATTGCAAAGCACGCTAAGAGGCAGTCGTTGAAGAATAATAGAACTACGTCTTTATTCTCAAATATATATACCTATAGTTAACCCGTTAAAACCACATTAACTAGGAACATGATTCTAAAAATCCATAAAAAAGGATAGTAAAAGTCATTTGATTTTGAATTTAATGAGACATATGGGCCAATTTAACAAGATATACACGATTTTTGAATATATGAGACATGCATGTTTGTCTTGTTTAGTGGATAGGATGACTGGTGTGCAATCCAATAGTGAATAAAGACGTAAGGATTGTCCAACCAAAATGAAAAAGGAGTTCATATATGGTTTGCAGTAGGGAACTCAAAAAATTCATACAATTATACATTTATTGTAAGAAAAAATTATTTGTAAATTTCACTGTATGGAGCAAAAGATTGTTAGTTAATAATCAAGAGAACACGATTCAAGGATTGGTTCAACAATTGTCAAATAAGTTAATATATATGAAATCATGAATTATTCATATGAGCAGATAATTCCGCATGATGCTAAACAAGTCCTATCCCGAGTGCACTTAAGGTTTCAAAAAGGTAAGCCCGAGTTGAATTAACACATCACACTAGAATTAATCTCTATCTTTAAGTGATTAATTAGCGCACTCAATTAATTAGACCAGGAGAACAAACGATCTATCTAAAGGCTATATTTTTTTTTTTTAACATAAGAAGAAGATAGAATCTCTTCTATGCAAGTGTAGTTTGAATCAACCAAAGCTTTCTAATGACTAAACTACATAACATATATTCAGAAAGGGTCAATAATTAGGTCTTCATTTCATTCCACTTAATTTGTTTTTCCTTTCCCAACAATTAGTTCTTCATTTGTTAAGGTGTGCATAATGAATACATAACACATATTAAGAAAGGGTCAATAATTCCATTCCATTTTGCACATTGTGTGTTCATTGCTGCAATATGTACTTTCCATTGTATGGCTATACATTGCAAAAAGGATTGGACTTGGGGAACCCAACTTGATTTGTGCCCATATGTTTGGTTGGGTACCTATCACATTTTTTTGCTTTAAATAGTTGTATAAGTTTGATAATCCAAAAACCAAGTATTTAAACCCACCACAAATTGTTTTCTTACATATAAATTAAATAAATAAACATCTAATTTATAGTTTATACATACATAGTCTTTAATCAATCATGTCTAAATAAATAAACATCTAATTTATACTTTATACATACATAGTCTTTAATCAATCATGTCTTGCAAGTATGGTCGCTTTCTCCCCTAGTTTAATTGTTTGATTTTTTGCGTGCTTGAAAGGTAGTAAAAGCTAGATTTGGGTTTTGTCTAATTGCCACAAACTTCTCGTACAATTATTTATTGAGACATGGACTATTTTGACACTCATAAGATTTTGAAAATTACTACAAATTAGTATTGCAAATTAAAAGACAGTTCAATTGCTCCTTCAGAACTAAAAAAAAAATAGTTCAATTACATTTTTATTTAAATTCTCATGACCCAATTAGTGCTCACAGTTAACCCAAAGTAATATTGTGATACTAAAAACAAGTTGCCATAAATAAATAAATAAGATAAAAATATATCTATTTGTTATTCTTCACATTTCTATTACTTACTTGACAAATTTATTTTTCTAACTTCTCTCTTTAAAACATTAAAAAAAAAAATTCGGTTCATCATGTCTGGTCCTGGTCCAAATCATTCACAATCGATCCGGTCTTTGATTCACACATAGTAGGACATTCAGTCCCAATTCAGTCTGGTCCAGTGTTAATGGACCGATGCCTAACAAAAATGGAACGAGTTCTCAATACATGAGACACTTGTGTTCTTAAATTAGTCACAAAGTTTATAATTGATCTGCAACGGACACGTATCATTGCACAAATAAAGTAGAATTGGATAAAGGAATGAAGAAATAAATGCGAAAAACATGAGAAGATAAACTTGTTAATTGAATGCGTCTCAGTCAGTATTAACATCATGCATGAAGGAAGAGCATATAATTAGTGGTAATTAAAAATGAAAAGAATTTTAGGATTATGACAACATTGTCGTTTTTGTGTCAACCATTTGTTGTTTTGTTTGGAGAGAAAAACATAATTCATTTATGTTTGAGTGATCAATTTGTTTATTGATAAACCCAGAAAAATAAACAAGAACACTTATTGGTTGATGAAGCTGTGGAGCTTTTGCTCTTACAATTTGTTTCAGACAACACATACCCATTAACGACACATAATAAATATATAGTTATATCAAAAATAAAATTAACAACATTATAAAAAACTATCCATTCCAAGAGGATAAAGTTATTAATTAAAATAAGTGAGCCCAAATCAGGTTGTATCTCTATTGATTCAGAGTCTGCAGAATGTACTCTGCGTACAAGTCCCTGCATGCACCACAGAAAGTATAATTATAAGTGGACCCTCGATCAACCGGCATTAGTTGCGGAGCTAGAATTTTGCTTAGGAATGATACAAAAATGAATAAGAAGGGGACTTGTTTTAAAGTTTTGGGAGAGTAGCATATATATGTCACTGTCTAATGTCTATTACGTCCGAGGCTGGCAAACATATATAAATAATGTCCAGTGCTTAGCCAAAAACTTACATTGAGTATTGAATAGCACTCTGGGCTTTGTCTGAAGGCAAAAAGTCGTTCACGGCCACCTCCTTGTTTTCGTTCTTCTTGTCTGACCAATTAATTATGTTAAGAAACAAACCACCATATAATTTGATGTACTCAGTGACAGTACTAGGCGTGGGCAGTAGTTGGCAATGAACCGTGCTCTGATAAATTTGAACCTATTCTGTTTATGTCTGGAACAACATATACATATAAATATACATATACATATACATGAAAAAAGGATACAGTCTTCAAAGAAACGGCGAATCTCAGTGAGGCGATGAGGCGCAAGCTGGCTGATATCAGTGTAATGCTTGTACTCAGGATCATCAGCACAAACCGCAATGATCTTATCATCTTTCTCTCCTTGATCAATCATCGGCATCAGTCCAATGGATCTGGCTCGTAGGTAACAACCAGGAATGCAAGGCTCCTAAACCATTTATACATAAATATAAGTTAGTCACTGATGTGTACATATATATATATATATATATATATAACACTAGGAGAAAGATTACGTACCTGCATGAGAACTAAAACGTCCATAGGATCATTGTCTTCGCAAAGAGTGCGAGGAATGAAACCATAGTTGTGAGGATACACCACTGAAGAGTACAAAACTCGATCAACCTTAATCATTCCCGTCTTTTTGTCCAGTTCATATTTCACCTTGCTTCCCTTCGTTATCTCTATCACCTGCACACCAAAATCTAATTCTCACCTTCATTTCCATCTTCATGAATATTACAAATCCAAACCTAATTAGACATACAACGTTGACGATTTTGGGTGCATCACTTCCTGCACACAATTGATCAAATTCAAATTAGCAGCTGCATCAATCATATTAATTCATTGTTTTGCCCAAGAATGAAGAATGATCAATACCAATGTCCAGATCGTGCCAAGGATGAGCAGCAACTGATCTTCTTGATAGAGACGACAAGATTCTGTTATTCAATTTTGGCCGGCTTGGTGAATCTGGACCTCCACTCATCTAATTTAACCACCCATTCTTAGCAGTTAATATTCTCTGACAGTAATGCATATATATATATATATATAACCAAATCTACTGTAATAACTTGAATTGTGATATAAGAAAAGAATGCAAAAGACTAACCTTCAAGTATGGAGTATAAGAAATGAACAGAAATAATGAATGTGTTTGTGATTGTGAGAGGAAGTAAACAAGAAGAGATCTTGAATTAGTTTGGTGGAGATGAATAATTAATAGAGTGAGGTATTTACTATTTATAGAGAGAAACAAGTGCAGAGATATGGTCAATTAATTGGTCTGTTGCGGCAACAAAGTAGGTACCATCTCCACGTTTATTGGATAGTTAATCTCAAAAACAGAACACTTGATCCTATAATTCAGAAGTATAAACCTATAATCTCACCCCATACCATCAGCAAGATGTCTTAAACCGGAAAACCCAAAGGAAATCCCTTAAATTGTTTGGCCCAACGTGCTATCATGCTATTCTATTCATTTGACATTATAGCATAGATTAAACCTTAATTCAGTGAAGCAGCCGGTGCCACAACTGCAGTTTTAGCACAAACAACAACCTGAAAAGCCATCTCCAACAAGCCTTATTAATCAGACAATGCCATCACTTGAAGCTGCCTGAAAGTATCTCCAAAAACTAGTCTTGCGTTCAGACAATTGAAACATATACTCTTAATATAGTGTAACAACCAAAAGTGAGTTAGATCCATTGCTAAGCAGGATAAGTAATTACTTCCACAATGGAAGGGTTATAAACTAGTAAGTACTAAACAAAAAACATAATTTGCTTGAGATGAAAGTACTTACAAGTATTGATGGATACTCTAAGCCAAATAATTAACTGTCTATCTCTAGGTTAATTATCTTATCCTATTGATTCATCTCTACGGTTACAATCCCTATTCCTAGGTGTAAATAACTGATTAAATCATGCAAAGAGGTGATCAAGCTACC